>VDFB02196999.1:0-65458 GCA_007258455.2 Sequoia sempervirens
TTTATTATATTATATATTATATTAGATTAATATATATATAATATTTATATTATTATTTTATATTGTATTAAATTAAATTAATATATAATATAAATTTAAATAATATGTATGGTATAATATATATTTACAAACTTAAAAGTAGAAGCAAAATATTGGGGTTTAAGAGAACTGATATTTGCATCGAAAATATAGGAAGACAAACTATTTTTTTTTCACGTTGCACTAGGAGATTTAATTCATTTTTACCTCAGTTGATAGACTGTTAGACCTGCAAAAATTGTACAGCATGAAGTATAAGTACATGGTAGTGTCAAGTAGATGTTAGCAATGGATGTGCATGATGGGGAAGACATCCATGTCCTGGTGCATTCCTGGGGCTAGATAGTCATTGCCTTCTCTTATATACATCATCAAATATAAGATTGCAAATGATAGACATTACATGGATGGAAAAGAGTCTTTTTTTATTAATGAAAATATGATTTTGCAAAGTAGAGTATGTCCTTATTTTTTATGTTGAATAGCACTAAGTTTAATGAAGATGACAAAATAATGATCAAAATGTGAGCAAGCACACCATATTTGACATGTGTCCTCATAGTATACATGTATTAGTAAGCATAATATGTGACCTTACATAGTCATTCATCCCTCCCATGGTCAAATTATGTTCTATTTGCATGTAATAGAGGCATTAAAGTACTTTGAGATTGACTATTATAGTGAGCTATTTGGGGACAACATTAATGCAAGGCATTAGAGTCAAGTAAATGAAATTGGTGTATTATTCACAAAGAATTATGAACAAAGACAAGAAGTAAGGGAATATACATGAAATTTATTTAAATAATTTATACGTGTTAGTTAAATGATTATTGTTAGAGAATATAGTATAGGGCCAATGCTCTTAACTTATTTGAGGGTGTCAAGTCTTATCATTTCAATTTAATTACTAGGTGCATACATGTATGTTTTGTACATCTCTAGTTCATAATATCAATTTCTAACATACCCAACTGATCAATTAAAAGAAAACTCCATAATTTTTTTGGCATAAAGTATATAGTTTCTATCTTTAGACTATAAGAAAGTAGAAGAGTAATTCATTCTTCAACATAATTTTATAATTATTTGCAAGATAATTTGATTGAAAATCTTTACTAACAGATAAATTATAGGAGATAAATAAGAAATCTTTTCAACAAAGAATATCATGTTTACATTTTGCGTATTTCAAATTTATAATCCATAATTTTAAATACAATCAATTTGCCTTAACATAGACATGAGTAATAGTAAAATGTATCAATAATAATACAATTTCAATGGAAACATTAGTGTTTCCTCTAATAAACCAACTCTTAGGCATCTCAACTACAAGAGGTAGAACATTTAGGATTTATAATTCTCTACTTTCTAAAATCTTTAGATTCTAAAGTTTCAATTATGATCAATTTTGAGTTGGTTAGCCTTTCTCCAAATCATACCATTTAGTTGCCAAATTTGAAATAAAGATCATAGAAGCTAGGAAATTGGCTCATATATATGTAATATCATTGTTTCATTTAGAAAATACTCCTCTTCAAGCTATCCAAAATGATCAAATACATACTTTTAGATGATTATCCTATATCCCCATTGATTTTGTTAGGCCTAATGAGATAAATGAGATAAGAAATCTTATACATCATCTCTCCCATGAGCTCATGGACTTAAAAGATTTGTCCAATGAATAAAGTTAGAATAATTTCATTCTTATGGACCTTCTAGAACTATAACATTGCACATATCATCATACCAATAACTTGACTCCTCTTACACAAAAGGTACAAATCTTAGAGTTGAGGACTATATCTTTTATATTGACCCCAATGCTTCCAAAGACCAAATTTAAGAAAAAAATAAGTGTTTTATTAAATGGATAAGGTTGACTATTCTATTAATATTTTTAGTAGATCATGAGAATCATTTTCATGTTATATCTATTTTTGTAAGGAATTTTAGTTATCAACTATAACTAGGTATGTGGTATCAAGAGATAAGTAGTCACATTGTGTTTTTTAACCTACAATTCACAATTTACCCAACCAATGTGTTTTTTTAATTTCGTATATCTAGGTATGTATTTTAAATAGCAACAACACCATTGTTTTTGTTATTGGCAAAAAAGAATATATACTTCTCCATGGTACAAGTTACAAAACATGGTGTCTTATTGATACCTTGAGAAGTGCAAGTTACAAAACATGACATGTTGTGAAACCTAGAATTTCTCATACCCAAACAATGTGTGCCATCATGCCATCATTTTAATGTTTAGAGGCTAAATTAGAAAACTATTCATCTTGGAATTGAGGGATAGTGAATCATCATTATGTAGGACCTATTGACCTCTCTCTTTAGACTTGTTCTTGAGCTAATTGATTACAAATAAAAGTATGCATGGTTTGACAATAATGGTATGGTCTACTAACTAATATGTCAAGTACTATTTCTAAGGAATTCTAGATCAACTTGAATACACCGAGTGCCCTTTCATCACTTGGACCTTCATCTAATAATTATATGAGAACCTTGATTATTCATTTGAAAATGATGCTTACTTAGATAACCTATCACAAATGGATGATATTGCTACTTAACTTCTCCTCTTTGTACCACATATATAGTTGAGGACATATCTCTTGTACCTAATATGGCTTGTCTTTCCAAGACCCAATTTTGTATTACCTTATTTCACTTAAGGGGGATTTTTGTGTGGTATTCTATTCACCTTGGATATGGTTTATCCTACGTGCAATATTGCACTACTTTATTAAGTTTACTTATTTAATTTTTTACACAGGTAGGATAGGGTAATGAGTTGCAAAAATTATCCTTTTATGAGATTATATTTTTTTCCTTATCCTCGTAGATTTGGATATTTGGATAAGTAATTACTTGTTTTTTAGTTTTTTGCCTTTTCCTCGTCTTCATTGATTTGGGATGTCAAGTTTATTTATTGAAAATATTTTCTTCTAGTTATTTTATCATCAAAGAAGTATTTATGAGATTTTTCACTTTTCTCTTAAAGCTAATTTTGTTGTACTATTCCAATTTTAATTAACCATTTGTATTTACTAGTTTAATAATCTCCATCACTTACTTTAGTTATGAGTTAATATATGTTTTGCATGTTTTAAAAATTTGAGAGGTCTAAAAGGGGTCAATGTGCTTATTACAAATAGGATGGTGGCCATTTCCTTGTTATCACATTTTTATGCAGATATTTTGGTAATAATAAGGATGTGATTAGGTGCTTAAAATATCAAAATTTTACATAGTTTTAGATGAAATACTTGGGAGTTGTTAAATTCATCTTAGACATGGATATTTGAAGAGATAGATCAAATAAAAACCCTTGATGGGATAGGATGTTGTATCATTTTACAATGTTAAAGTAAATATTTTATGTGTTTAAGTCGGCTTATTTGGTTTTTCATGAGTATATCAATGTTGTACATTATTTTTGTTTTGAATTGAATGTAAATTATTCTTTCCAAATTTCCACCAGTTTGAATTGTTCATTTTAAATATTAAAAAAGATAAAAACAAGTTGTTTTTTGAGTCTCATATGTAGTTTCAAGTTTAAGTCTACACTGAAACTATTCATTACCATAAGAAACTCAATGCATTACAAAAATATAATGTAGAAGAGAGAATATTTAATTAAGAAATAATAACAACAAAATAATTAGTTCATTAGAAAATTCTTGTGGTCCAATAGAAAGAGTGATCAGTGAAGGCATGTAGTTTCCTATGATTTATTTATTAAGCATGAAGAAATTAAGTGAACGGGTTTAATTTTGTTTATTCAAGGTGTCACTCTTGATATCAAGTGGATCTAATAAAAAACACAAATAAATATGGACCTTGGATTAAAAAATTAGGTATGGTTAGTATCTCTCTAGAAGAATGCCCTTAATAGTCTAGTATACACTTGTAGATTATTATTTTTTAGTAATTTCAAGGTTATTTGGTTCCCCTATATTATGTTGCAGTTTTCAAAGGACTAGGTGTTTACAAGAGATTTTACCAAAGTTGATCAAATTTAATGAAGTGATTTGAACAACAAAGAACTTTTCTTCCTTTTAGGCCCATATATTGCAGTATTGAACATAAATTCTCCTTAAGCATGCATAAAGAGATATTTTTTAAAAATTTGGAACTCTAAATATCTAAAATTAACTATGAACATTATCTTGGGAAGGAAGGGTTGATTCATTGTTATCTTCGTAAAGAAGTGTTTTTTTTATAATAGGAATAAAGGAGCTTCTACATTGTTAAAAAGAGTAGGATTGGAAGGATGCATTAGGAGGGACCTTTGGTCTTAAGAGAATCTATATTCTGAATTGTGAAGTGGGATAGAGGCTATAAGTCATTGAATGCATCTACTAGATAATTATAATCATTGTTTTCCTTCTACAATAAGTGGTTTCATAAATCTAATTCTTTTTAAATATTAATTTATTTAACTAACATATGTGCCAAGAGATTTAAGAGGAATTGATCTAATGCATTAGAACCCAAGAAATCAAAATTTCAACCATTATTGCTACATAAAATTTGGCTAACGATGTTAATTAGATCATTCTACTATGTTTAATTTATTCTAGTCTATATTAATTTTAGAAGCGTTCTAGGTACCATCCTTTTAAATTACCCTTTTGCTAAAATGGTTTAGAACTATTTCCTTAGCTCTTGGGTTGCCTATGGTCATAAATCTTGTGATGGCTAGGGGAAAGGACCCAGTAGTTGAGCATGTGTTCAATAGTTGTTATAGCATTTGTTGATTTAATGCCCAATATTTTTAACAATATCAAACCTATAGTTGTGAATTTAAAGTTTTTAGTGTTGATGATAACTACCAATAATTGAATAGTATGTATTCCTTAGATCTAAAAATCAACAAATCATGTGATGCCACATTACCGGACCAATAAAACATGATTTAATGCACAAGTATTAGTCTCACTTTTTTTTGGACCTTTTTGGACACCTCGACAAAAAACATGTTGATGTGGCATCATATTTGATGATGTGGCCCTAAAACCTTAGTTATAAGCAGGGGCGTTGCCAAGCAAGTTGCTATAAAAACTTGGGATTTTTTTGAAATTTTCACGTAGGATTTTGAGAAGCACGAAGTTAGGGTGCTCAACTACTAGGTCCTCTCCGATAGTTAGAAATTCCTTTTGGTTATATGTTGTGGCATTCCCTTAAATTCTAACTTCATTTTGATACTTTTCCTAGTTTGAACCTTTGAAATTTTATGGGTACTATGCATATAGAGAAATAAAGATATTTTCTATGAGCATAAAAGGGTGCTCATGTGTTTCTCAAGTTAAGCCATTATTTCTATTATTTATTGGAATGATGTGATGCATGGACATAGAAGGTAGGATGATGTTAAGAAGTTAACTGAGGATGAGCCTCCCTTTCTAGAGTCTCAAGTTGAAGGAAGGAAACAATGTCAAGGACTAATGGTGTTCAAGAAGTAGCATATGATGTTGGTTGGTTGGTTGGCACATCCTATTATTTGCATCAATTCTAGTTTCCATAATTTCTCCACCCTTGCTAAGAATGGTAGGAGCTTCAAAATAGTTGGGGATGAGATTGCAATTGATGACGTGGCGACTTCTTATCCTAAATTGGCTACGTATACTTCATCTTCTAGTAGAGGTGAGATAGATGATGCCTCAACCACATACCCCAATGTTCTTATTCATGTCTTTCTTAACCAATGGCTAAGAGAATGCATGGAATTTAGAGTAAAAAAAAATCTAAAAATCAAATTCAAAACCTTATCAAAAATTTGGATAAAAGGAAGATAGATAAAAAAATAAAAACATGAATATCTATATTATA
This sequence comes from Sequoia sempervirens, assembly GCA_007258455.2. Lineage (NCBI taxonomy): Eukaryota > Viridiplantae > Streptophyta > Pinopsida > Cupressales > Cupressaceae > Sequoia > Sequoia sempervirens. The sequence continues at coordinate 5,905 of VDFB02196999.1, forward strand.
TTAATTTATAAAAAAGTAATATTTATAATAAAAGAGAAGTAGGGGATAAAGGGTCGGTTCAAACCAGAGGAGATAAAGGAGGGAAGATAGATAAATAAAAATTAAAAAATGAATATCTATATTATATTAATTTATAAAAAAACAATATATAGTAAAAGAGATACAGGGGATAAAGGGTTGGTTCAAACCAGAGGAGATAAAAGAGGGAAGATACATAAAAAAATAAAAAAAATAATATCTATATTTTGTTAATTTATAAAAAAGTAATATATAGTAAAAGAGAAACAGGGGATAAAGGGTCGGTTCAAACCAGAGGAGATAAAGGAGGATAAGATCAAAATGTTTTCTGCTTCTTTAATCTCACCAAGTCTACACCATTCATCTAGCTTTGGCCATGCAAAGGTATATAGTAAAATCTCTGATTCCTTGGCTGGTTTTTGCTTCAATTTTTTTTTTAACAAATTGATTTATAAAACTACTTTTCTTTTGAACATTCTTATCTACATATTAGATCATATTTGATTCTCACTTGAAGTAGCAAAAATAATATATCAAGACTGGCATAAGAGCTGTGCCAATTTCACTATATTTCCATCATGTTGGGAAAACATCTAATTTATTATTTATTAATTTTTATGCCTATGAATTTTATCTTTAAACTTGTATTTCATAAAGTCTATAAAGGTGATTGATTTTATTTGATGAAAATAAGGATAAACAATAGTTTATCAAGAATGTGTTATATTATCTACCTAGGCTTCTTGAAGGAGAACTATTCCCTTAGGAAATAGTATTTCTAATATAATTGCACTCAATTTCAAAGAGTTTTCTCAAGCCACTTTTACACATGGATAAATTAATAGCACAATTACTTAGAACTCCATAATATAAAAACATGAAAAATCCCATCACCATTTATGAGCCTACTCTTAGAACCTTCAATAAATTATCTAGAAATAAGGATGTTGAGTGATAATAGAATATATGTGAGATTGCTTGAAATGCTAAGAAAATCCTCATATGCCTTATTCATGTCCAATTTGATTAACATGCCATCTTTCACATGTTTGATGAAATTAAATACCTTGTGAGGAGTGATGATACTATTAAGAATCTACCTTCCATTAATAAAGTCACTTCATCCCCCTAAGATGATCCCACCAAACACTTTTTAACCTAAGTTCAATAGCCTTAGCAACAATTTTATAGATGAAATTCCATGGGACTATGGGCTTGCATTAGTTAAAAGGCATCAAGACCTTGAATTTTGGGACAAGGGATAGAAAGTTAGATTTTCAACCTTTTAGTATAGCCTTATGTTTGTAGCCTTCCTTGGCATCTCATTAGAAATCTATATCCATTATGTACCGAAATGTTGGCTAAAAGCTTGTTTGCTTGCCATTTGGACTCATGCCCTTCTTGATGCTCAAAGAGAACATAGTTGTCTTTATTTCCTTAAGGGAAAAAGGCTTCACAAGTTCATAATGATGTATCTACATAATGATTTATTGAATCTTATCAAGGAGATGATTTGAAGCCTTGAGATCCCCTTCTAACTTTTTACCAATAGTTTAGTATAGAACCTTACCCTTTCCTTCTTGATGGCTTCCATGGTAGTTGCCTCATTGCTCAAAGGGAGAATGACCTTTTCAATTTTGTTGACTCATCTCCTAATGTTTGTAGAGAGGTGAAAAATACTTGGTGTTTTTGTCCCCATTATTTAACCATTTAATCCATGATTTTTACATCCAAAAGATCTCTTCCATCTTGAGAATTGTGTTTACTTATAGTGGAAAGTTGTTTTCCTTACTTCTACTCTCCCCTATGAGGCCTTATGAAACATTATTTGATCCTATATCTCCCAATTCCTCCTCCACACTCTTCTTTCTTACAATTTAATGTTGTTCCATTCTTTTTTCTCCTATCCTTACCCATTCTTAATTTTTTTTAAACAATTAATCTCTTATAGCCCTTGAAATCAATTCTCTACCACTACTCAAGCTAGATGTTTTGAAATACAGGTGCTTGGACCAAGTAAAATCCATTTTTTAAGGGGCTACCTTGGGGCCTACCTTCCTTACCTTTCTAAAGCCGTATTGGCTAATTGTCCAAACTTGTAAATGAGACATCTTTAGTAGAGAAGGAGGCATGCTCCAAAGCATATTTTGAATTTAGGAAGAATCTATCTAAGAGACACTTTATGTGCATGTCTCAATCTCCTTGTTTTTGTTGTATGTGAACCACTCCTCTTTAGGCTTCATGTCTATTTTAATCCTAGAAGTGAACAAAGTATTTTGAAGGCTCCAACATCCATTGTTGAAATGAGATTTCTTCTAATTTTGTCCTTAGCTCTTAATAAAAAATTAAAGTTCCCCACCAATAATCCACTCTTTAGTTAGGTGCAGGTCCCTAAAACCTCTTTCATAAATTCCCATGCTTTTTTCTCCCTCCCACTTTCCCAATTAGGGCCATAGATATTTGAGATGACTATCATAAAACTCTCATGGGTCCCATTGATTCTTATGCGTAGTGCATTCTAGAAAAAAGTCATCAAACTACTAAAAAATCACTGATTATCTCAAAGCACAACTAAGCCTCTTGCACAACCAATTGAGTCAACCATTGCTCCCTCACACTTAAGCCAAACACCTCTTATCATTACCTTCATTTCTTCACTATTGACCCCTGTTTCTTGTAAAAATAATATATTCTAATTGTAAATCTCCACTAGTGGTTTTGCCATTCAACATTGTTTAGGGAATTCAAGATCCCCTGATGTTCCATCTAATTATTCTCATGGTTTCTTTAGAGGGGGTGCTCACCTACATTATGATAAAACTTGGTTACAAGGGCCTATGTCACCTTCTCCAACTCTTTCATGACCATAACTTTGGCTTTGCTTGCCTCTGTCATCCTACCCCTTTGCCTCCCTCCACCCATGTTTTCTAAAGGAGTGGATGGGTTGGGGATAGGAACTGTCTCAACAAAATCCTTCTTCCCTTTCAAATGAGCAATGCTCTAGTATTTTATTCTAGTCTCCTCCTTATAAGTCTCTTTCACTATTTCCTCCTCACTATCTTCATCATCATAAAAACTATCATCTTGATCATGAGTTTCTCTCAATCCCTTTCTTGCTATCTCACCAAGTTCTAGGGAACTTTCCATATCCCCCTCACCACCTTAAGTGCTTAGCCTTTTTGTGTTATCTTACTTTCACTTTTCCTTCCTAGGGGAGGGTTCCTTGCCCATATTTGAATTCAAATATTTTCTATGGTCCTTTCCCTTTGTTCCTATTATGGATCAAATACACACTTTTGAGATATGTACATTAGCATCTCATTGGGATATCGTTGTGTAAGTCAGGCGTTTAACTCCAACTTCCTCTTTTCCTCTCGACCCTTTACATAATTTGGTTTATGTATTGGCTTCCCCTCGCTAGCAACATGTGGCATTCTCGTGCTCATTTGCCACAAGAAATTGCTCGACTCTCTTAAGAGACAACGCTAAGGCGTCACGTGGTGGCTCCAATGCTGTCGGCACATAAGCAGTAGATGAGTTTTAAAGGTGAGTGCTAGCTTCTGCATGGCATCGCCTCATGTTTCAAAGATCAAAGGAGTCCCCTTTGTGGGAAAATAATGCACCATCTAAAAGGATGGGTCCCATTCCCAAGGGAGAATTCATGAGCAGTTCAAGTGGGGCACACACTAACATTAAGAGATTATTGGGCATTAAGGTTGCACCATGTTTGAGATCTATAGATCATATATGCATGTGCATTGAAGCGCTTCCAAGATCTGATTTTGATGTCGAGGCCTCATTATGAAAATGAGTGGGAGACTCTAGGTGTCTTGCTAGGCTCTAGATGTCATTTTCTTCTTGTTTCAAAAGCCTCAACCATGCAAGGCCACAATGCTTATATATTGGGGAGTTTCATCTTTGAATGAACTCTATTGCTCGGTTTCAAATTAGTTAATTGTTTCATGAGAGAACAAATTGTAATTTTGTAGTTTTGAATATAGATAGTGTTAATTTCTATAACCCAACAACAGATTAATTGCACAATAAATTCACAGAAAGAAATCTGATTTATAACAATTAATACAACTGGGTTAATTAACAACTAATAACAATGGAAGCAAAAATAACATGAAGCCAAACACAAAAAGACAATAACACAGATATACCCAGGAAACCCCAATGCGGGGAAAAACTTGCAAATGTTGGATCTTCTATTCAGCCTAACAGCAAACTTTTCTTTCGAAAATACAATATAAGTTTGCTACAACAATCTTGCATTTATAGAGCCTAGCTGCTTTACTTAGCGTGCAAGGAAAGAATCTTTCCTTGCTTTCTTTGGCTTTATTTACACATAAAATCACTCTAGGATTTATCTTATCCTCACAACCTCGGAAACATTCTATTAAAGAATAAAAATCCTGCTGTTGCTAAAAATCCAACTCGAATTGATTTAAAGCAAATCTTATCTTGAGTTGCTTTAAAGCAAATCCATATCCCACTTTTCTAGCTACAAAAATCAACACTCCCTCTTATCGAGGAAAGTGTTCTGCACTACACCCAACTTGTCCCTGAAGAATTCAAACTTGCTCTTCATCAAGGCCTTCGTCAGGATATCTGCTATTTGTTTGTCTGTAGGAATGTAAATGAGCTTCACTATCCCCTTCTCCACACAATATCTGATGAAGTGGTACTTGATCTCAATGTGCTTTGACTTGTCATGAACATCGATTTCGCAGAGTTTGGATACAACTCTCATTATTACAATAAATGACCGTAGATCCAGCTTCTGATTAAAGAGTCTAACTAGAAGTTTCTCGAAGCTGCATAGCTCACATGTAGCCATACATGTAGCCATATACTTCAAGTAACTTCAAGCAACTGACTTCGCTTCCTCATTGCACTCAAGAGATCGCTTCCCCATCCCAAATCAAACCGTACTCCTCAAGTTCTTTCGACAACTGCATCGTCACTTCAATTGCATCGGCAGAACCCTTGAGCTTCACTCCATCTTGTCAACATATTCTTTAGCCCATAATCAATCAGTGGCTCTCTGGGAGATATCTTCAAAACATGCTTCGCAGCCTATCTAGTGCACACGCTTAGGTTCCACCATAAATTGATTGAGCAGCTCACTACAAAATAAAATGTCCGGCTCGGTGTTGACTAGATACATAGAGAGCTTTAATAACCGTCACAGATAAATTCGGGTCCACTACCTCTGATCTAGAAGCATCAATCTTCTTCCAATTGGTCACAAGTGGCGTTGACATAGGCTTACAATTTTCCATCCTGAATCGCTTCAAGATATCAATTAAGTACTTCCCTTGTCCAAGGAAGATCTCTCCCTCTTTCTGCCACAACTCCAATCCCAGAAAGTAGTGCATCAACCCCAAGTCCTTCATCTCAAACTCTCCTGCAAGATCTCGCTTGCAGTGTGCTATGAGCTCCTCTGACCCTGTGAGAAATAGGTCATCAACATATAACAACAATATGAGAAGTTCACCCTTCACGTGAACATAGTATAGGTTTGAATCTGCCTCACTCTTGATGAAGCCCACACTCTGCAAGTAACTATCAATACGTGAATACCACGCCCCAGGAGCCTGCTTGAGTCCATACAGTGCTCTTTTCAATCTGCATACATGATAATCCCTCTCATGTGCTTCAAACCCTTCTGGTTGCTCTATGTAAATTCTTCTCAATCAATTCTCATGAGGGAAGGCCTTTATATCCATCCTGATGAATCCTCTTAACTCCATCTCAGGTTTATAGAAATGATAGTTTCTATGGATGAGTACCGGTTATTGGAGCCAAAGTCTCATCATAGCTCTAATTCTTCCTTCTCGCGGAAAACCCTAGCCACAAACCTGCTTTGAACTTTTCCACACTACTCATCTCGAATATAAGCGACCTTATACAACCATCTCGGTGCCCACCACGTACTCTATCTTTTTGGTCTTGGTACCTCCTTACACACCGCTTCTTCATGATGGAAGAATACGCCCACCATGGCATCTCTCCACACTTGCAAGCTTGATGCCTTCTTGAAATGTAAAGGCTCTACTTCAATTAATTCACTCATAAGTGCCACATAATCTGAATAACGTCTGGGAGCCCTTCTTTGTCTGACTGAATCTTGAGGATCACCTACATATTCTTGAGCCTCTTTTAATGTTTGCTCAGCTGCCTTGTTTCTCCTCTTCTCACTAATAGGAATCTAAGGCTGAGGAATTATTTGTTCCTCTATTTGATCATCCTGCTTGTTCTGCTCTCCAGCTTGTGTGACTGAAGCTTGAGGAATTTGTGCTACCTCAACTGTGGATGTTTGTTCCTCCTCATTCATCAAGTTACTTGACTTCTGAAGAGCCCTCTCTTCCTCAAACTTCACATCTCTGCGAACCACTATTTTCCTGAGAGCAGGAATATAAACCTGATAAGCCTTAGAAGTTTCACTGTACCCAACAAGGATACCCTTCTCTGCAGTAGGTTCCAACTTGGTTCTCTTCTCAACAGGAATGTGACAATACACAAGGCATCCAAAGATGCGAATGTGCCCCAAATCTGGTTTCTTACCAGTGAACGCCTCTTCTGGAGTCAATTTGCCCAACACTTTGTGAGGGCTCCTATTCTGCAAATACACAGCTGTGTTGCAAGCTTCTGCCCATAAGAACCAAGGCAGATCTTGATCATGAAGCATGGCCTTGGCTGCTCCAACGATAGCTCTATTCTTCCGTTCAACAACCCCATTCTGCTGAGGGTTGTACGGAACTGTCAAATCTTTCTTGATACCTTCCTGAGCACAAAAATCTTTGAAGGCATTCGAGGTATACTTGCCTCCATTATCAGACCTCAGTATCTTGATCTTCTTCCCAGTTTGGTTCTCCACGAGAGCCTTAAACTCTTTGAACCTATTGAAGACCTCATCTTTATTCTTCATGAAATATATCCATGTCTTCATGGAGAAATCATCAATGAAGGTAACATAATACTCATATCCATTCAAGGATGTTGTTGACATAGGTCCACACACATCTGAGTGTACAAGATCCAAAATCCCTTCGGATCTAGTGTCGCTACTTGGAAAACTGGTCTTGGCATATTTCCCAAGAGCACAACCCTTGCACACCTCATGCTTTTCTGTCTTCATCTCAGGCAGCCCTGTCACTATTTCCTTAAGAATATTAAGTGCTCCATAGTGAAGGTGAGCCATCCTCCTATGCCACAATTCTCCTATCCCTTTACAGCTACTAACCAATGCATGTGCTGGCTCAAACTATAACCGAAACAAGCTGCCATGCCTAACACCAATCACTTTTGCAATCTTGGAATCTTTGGGACGAATATAGACTTTTCCCCTCTCAAAGGTCATGATGTAACCCTTCTCTTCCAAGGCAGAAACTGAGATTAAATTCTTTGTCATGCCAGGGACATACAACACATCCTCCACCAGCAAAGGTTTGCTAGACTCCCTCTGAAACTTGACGGTGCCAATACCAGTTGCATGGTACTTGGCATTGTCTCCGAGCTCAATATAGAAATCCAGCTTCTTCTCCTCCAACTTGATGAAACATTCTTTCACTCCTGTCATGTGGCGAGAAGCCCCACTGTCAATATACCATACCCTGTTGGCAATTGAACTTGAGAGACAGGCAATGAGCGAAAACTCATTTTCAAATCGTGATGCAAACTCGTCCACCTTTGCTGTAGCAGCAAATTGCTTCTTCTGCTTGTCCTTATTTTTCTTATTCGGACATTGACTGGCATAGTGACCCATCTGATGGCAGCAAAAACATTTAATCTTGCTCAGATCTTTCTTCTTCCCACTCTTGGAAGAAGAACCTTCCGATTGCTCTTTATTGAACTTCTTCTTACCCTTGCTTTGCAAGAGCAAGATTTTCTTCATCTTGAACCTTCTTTGTCTGATCTCCTCGATGAGCACCTTCACGGATCTCCTCCTGAACAAAATCATCCCAAAGTCTTGCCCAATCAGGTAGCCGATCTCTACCGACAACACACTTGACAAACACTTCCCAGTGCTTTGAAAAACCATTCAAGGCTATACGCACCAACTCATCTTCTTTAATCGTCTCTCCAACAGCAGCAAGCTCATCCCTGACCTGTGTCAGTTTGGACAAGTAAGAGGTCACACTCTCGCCTTTGGACATCTTGGTATTATGCAATTTGTCCTTGAGCATCATCTTACGACTCTGATAGTCGCTCTGATAAAGTTTTGTGAGCGTATCCCACATCTCCTTGGCAGTGTCTTTCCCCGATAAATGAGGAATTAAATGATCTCTTACTCCATCTAGGATAATCATCTAAGCCTTGGCCTCTTTGACTTCATGCGAATCTAAGGCAACAGGATCATTTGTTGGTGGAGTCACTTATGTGCTAGCATAGATCCATAGCCTGTTCTCCTTGAGAACATATGTAATCCGAACCTTCCACTGCAAGAAGTTAGACGCACCCTCGAGCCTGTCCTCGTATCGAACACTGGTTGCCATAGCTACAAAAGAACTAGAGACGAAAATCTAATGACTTTTTTTTTTCTTGAAATCTGCGTCACAAATCTTGGCTTCGTATTCAGAGTTTAGAGCTCTAATACCATGTTAATTTCTATAACCCAGCAACAGATTAATTGCACAATAAATTCACATAAAGAAATCTGATTTATAACAATTAATACAACTGGGTTAATTAACAACTAATAACAACGGAAGCAAAAATAACATGAAGCCAAACACAAAAAGACAATAACACAGATATACCCAGGAAACCCCAATACGGGGAAAAACCTGCAAATGTTGGATCTTCTATTCAGCCTAACAGCAAACTTTTCTTTCAAAAAATACAATATAAGTTTGCTACAGCAATCTTGCATTTATAGAGCCTAGCTGCTTTACTTAGCGTGAAAGGAAAGAATCTTTCCTTGCTTTCTTTGGCTTTATTTACACATAAAATCACTCTAGGATTTATCTTATCCTCACAAACTTAGAAACATTCTATTTAAAGAATAAAACTACTGTTGCTGAAAATCCAACTCGAATTGTTTTAAAGCAAATCTAATCTTGAGTTGCTTTAAAGCAAATCCATATCCCACTTTCCGAGCTACAAAAAATCAACAGATAGCAATAATTTTCATTTTCATTTATAAGACCTTTGCAAGTGCCCCTCATGGGAAGGATCAAATATTTTGTATTGTGTCCTCAGGCCTTTGTAATTTATTCTCTGTCCAATAATGAAGAGGACATGATGTTCTGTGTCAAACCGTGTGAAATCAATAGCTGTTTGTTATTTTTGTTCTTTGCTTCTATAGTAAGCTTTTAATAATATTGTAGGTTTTAGATCATGCAAGTGCTCTTTTAAATTGTCTATAATGTTTTGAAGGTTTTAATCTATATTATGCAAGTTAGGAGCGAATGCCAAAATAATTTCGGTGCATCACCTTAGTTTCCTTTTCAGTTTTTCCTACTTTTCCTTCTTTCCCTTTTCCCCTAAAACATTGGAAGAGTTGACTTTTAAAATCTCAGAGGTTGCTTCATAGACAACAAATTCAATCCTACGTCCATAAAACTTCCCATAGGACGTTCTTGCTTAGAGTGAAAGTTTAAAGCATCAACACCTACTTTTTTCGAGATTAGGGTTTAAACATGGTTTTTTCACCTCTATTATGGTTTTTGGCTATGTGACCTATTTGTTAACAATGAAACATTGAATAGGTAAAAATTCATAATCCAATTCTTGTGTTTAAGATCCAAGTGAAGAGCATACATTTATGGCTTGTCAATTTGGCTTACTTTAGTCTATCTTGATACAAATTCTCACATATGTTTCCTTTTTGTGGATTTTATGTAATTGAAGTTGTATGGATATTCCCAAAAAGATTCTCAATCTTCTAGAAGACCCTCTAAGACAATGATTTCAATTGAAGTTCATACATACAAATCTAGAGCTTACTTTCTTCACCAATTCCTTTGCCATTGAAAACATCCAAACTCTTTGTGATACAACCTCGAGTTTCCCATAAACCAAGGGCTGCCTTTCAAAATACTCTCCCGTCCTCCATCTAGAAAGGAATTTGAAGAAAACCATGTGCTAGGAAGCTAATGTGAGGTTTGTGGGCAATCTAGCCAGAATTGGCCCATCCAAGTTTTAATCTTATCTATTGATGCCAGTAAACTTCGCAATTAACAGCGTCTTGACCAGACGGAGCAGATTGACTGGGGTTTCTTTACAGGTTCTCCGTCCTCATCATTTACTGCTTGAAGGATTCAACCGAGATCTGGGTTGTCTTTTGACACATATACCAAGTCCTTTACTGATATTTTTGTAGTTGACCTCAATTTTCATGCTTTCTCTGAGTTGCTATTGGCAATGGGTGAGGTGTCGCATTTCTCTTGCCTTGCGAGGGCTTCAACGACCTTTTTCCCTCCGTTTTTCGGCCCATTACAAAAATTGACTTTATAACAGGTAGGATTGACCGTCAATTTATGCTTAATGCGGAGTATATATTGTGATCTATTATTTTTTACGATTAAAACACAATTTCATTTGAAACAAATTCGTGTTTAACGAGTCCAATATTTTTCTAGTCTTAAAATGCAAGGCAAGTTTCCAAAGCTTGCCTGTCAAACACCAAACCAAAAATGAAAATAATATTTCAGGGTCTACGCTTAGCGGGCGGAATATGATCCATCTCGAACGATGGCGGGCTGGCTTTCTTCAAAGCTCAAAGTTGCCGAGGATTTCCTTCACCAGGTATCAGATCAGATCAGATCTACATATTTCATTATTACAAAGACCAGCATTTCTTTAAAATTTAAAACAACAGTCCTCGCCAAGCGAAAACCAGCATCGACTCTGAATTAGGTTAAAATTTTAGTATTGCGATTCTATACAATCATTCGAATTTTGACGCATTGTATTCAATGAATTGTGTATGTCCAAGGCGAGTTAAAGTCAGAAGCGAATATGGAAGAGGTTATTTGTGAAGCAATGTATTTAATGAATTGTGTACGTGTCTTTATAAATTCAAATAACCTGTACACGGCGAGTGAAAGCCAGAATCGATTATGAATTAGGTTTGTTTTTCAATATTAGGATTGTTTAGATTTGTACAAATTTTTAAACATTGGACTCGGAGCTTATGGTATTTGACCTTGATCCATGTCTGCTTTTTAAAATAAAAATTCGTAAATAGTTCCCATTTAACAATTGCGGGGGATTATCTTTGTCTTAGATGTTCCGAACCAGTGGTGTTTCCAAGGTATGTACCTTCGATGCATTGTCTCACTCAATATTACACTTTGAGATGTCTTATGGTTACTTGGATGTGGGGTTTGTTTTGAAAGTCCTGTGGATTTCCAGTTAAGCTAATCCCAAGTAGCACCTGCATCATTTAACAATTCGCTAATTTAGTTACTAAATACTAAATAGTGACTAAATTATAATTTTGGCAGAATTGTTCGAAATTTCCACTGAATTGCATTTTTTGTTTTGTTTTATTACATATCCACGATATTGTATCTTTTCCTGAATTTAAAAGAGCTGGGATATAATATGACAGATTGATCAGCAAGCTGCAGAATCCCTTGGCAAGCAAGAAAAGCCTGGAATCCATGATTTAGGTACTTCTGGCTCTGTGTTCAGTGAAACTTCTCCTTTGCAAGACCAACCGTTTAAGCCAAAAGGGTCACACGAGAGCCTTGAATTTTTAAAAAATAATAGGTCAGTGATAAATGTTGAGGCAGACAAGCCTTCACAGGCCAAATTTCTACAGGGTGTTAAGAAATCTAGTCCATCAGTTACCCCCATTCGGCAGCAGGAGGTTGCATTGGTTAAGTCTTCTAACATTAGGACGAGGGTTGCAAAGCCCTTGCCGGATGACTGGACAGAACTTTTAGCATCTCCAGAACTTTCTACTCGTGGAAACAATGGTGGAACCTCAAGCAAAGATGCATACAGTAACAGTAATGGAATTTCAAATGGGGTATCCTTCGCTAGTGCTTCCAAGCATAATCCATCCAATTCTAAGCTTGGAAGAACTTCTCATCAGTTGGATGCCTCTTCTGCATCTATTAGATCTCATGATTCCAAGAAACATGCGAATCATGATGGTAAATTGAGACAGAATTCAGAATTTGATTACAGAAGCAAAGCAGGTCATCCAGAAGGTGAAACAAGTCTCACATATAACAATGAACAGGACACAATTCCTGATAGCAGCTCTTCCATTCAAGGGAATGGTTATGATTCCTCTTCATCCGAGGTTTCTGCAAATGGGCGGTATGGAAGAGACAAAGTGCACAGGAAATTTTATGAGCATTTTGAAGTGAATGGAGATGCCAAGGAAAGTAATAAAGCATCCTCTATTTTTGGCAGCAGCATTTCTGCTTCAGATTTGAAGGAGCATGGCTTGACAGAAGCACAACATTTAGAGGGCTCTAGGGAGGCTTCCTCAGAGTCTGCTTTTGATTCTCATGATAAGAATTCTGATATATCTTCCTATATTCAAAATAATCGTTTTGAACAGAAAGATGCAGAGTTAATTGGAATTGATGAGAATGGTATACTTAAGGGAAGTAGTGATGACTCCCCCTTATCACCTGAGGAAACCAAGACAGATGTGGCTAGCATAGTGAGGGATGGTGAGCACAATCAATATCAGCATGATACTAAAAGAGTTGGATTTAACAAAGATGCTTCAGAGGTGCATATTGATGACATGCAAAGCCACTATAAGCAAGTGCAAGAAATGCCTACAGTTAAATTAGATGGTGTCCATAATAGTTCATCAGAAAGTGATGGGAGGTCAGAGACAGAGACAGACTCAGCTTCAGCATCTGATTCAGAGGATGATGAAATTGAAAGGCGCAAACAGTCACAGAAAAAAAGAAGGGCAGCACAAGAAGCTGCAGAAGCAGCAGCTCTTGAGGCTGCTAAAGCCGCTATAAAAGAGAGAGAGGAGTTTGTGATGAGACTGGAAAGGGAGAAGGAAAGACTGGAGCAAATATTGGCTGAACGTGAAGAAAAGCAGGCTAGAGAAGTTAGTTCTCTTCATCCTTCTTTTTGATACATCTTTATGTTATTTCATTGCTGTCATAATTTAAGCTGTTTATCAAAATTTATCAGCTATTCTTACTAACATATCATATACTTATGAGAGCCTTTCGTTGGTGAAAGATTAGAATGAAATAACTTTTTTCTTCTGCTGATTAGTGTGCTATGGACAATTTTTATTTATTGTATCTATTTGTATAACCTGCCTATATGGACAAGGATGTTGTATGAGCGTTTTCCTTTTCAATAGGTAGCAGAGTGCATAAATTTTGTTATTAATTAAGTTGTCACAAGAGCTGAAGGACTAGAAATTAAGTTATTAACTAAGCTGTCCTCTGTTTCACAATTTCAATGTGTTTATTGGATGTCTCTAATTCCTTTAAGCATAATTCTCCACCATTATCTTTCCTAAGCACTTTCATATTCCAACAGGGTTGATTCTCAATCAGAACCATAAACTCCTTGAACTTGAGAAATACTTCAGATTTCCTCCTAAGAAAATAAACTGAAGAGTATGTTAAATAATCATCAGTGAAATATACATACTATAGAGACTTACTGATGGATTGGATCCATAAGACTTCTGTATCACCTCCAACATCTTCTCTGCCCTTGTACTTCCAAAGAAAAAATGCACTCTATTCGATATTTCTAGCACACAATGTTCACAAAAGCCAAATATAATTGAACAATAAAAAATTCCATTGACCATATGTTAAATCACCAAGGTTTTCAAACTGTTTTCACTCAAATGCCCCATTCTAAGATGCCACAACAACCTTGATTCAGATTCAGTTACATTAGCATACCTAGATAATTTTGACACATTCGGCCTCAATAGAGTACCATGCTACACTCTGTTAGCAAGTACCAAGTTGCTTCTTGCCAACTTGCATCCTTTTCCATCAAAGGTAGCATATCCCAGAGTTAGTCATCTTTGACACATACATAAGATTTTGAGCCAAACCTGGAATATGCATAACATGTGAGAGTGTCCTTACTCTTCCATCCACAAAGGCTACCTTTACCTTTCTTCGACCATCTTCCATGAATTGTTATCTTGAGGAAAAGCTTGACTTTCATCACAGTTTGGGTATTTAGAGCACAACAGTTTGTGTAGTGTCATATGATAAGATGCACCCGAGTCAATTAGCCAAGAGTCGTCACCAATGACTCTAGCAGAAATGGAAGCATGACTACTATACTTATCTTTATCTGAGGATCTATCAGAAGAATCATCCTTCTTTTTGGATTTACATTTCTTCTTAATGTGACCTTTCTTGCCACAATTCCAACATTTTAGTTTTGATTTACTTGGAGAAATTGACTTGCCCTTTTCCTTGGACTTCTTATCCCTATTTCTAATCTTACCCTGTTTCTCCTTAGACTTGCCTCTAACCACTAGGGTGTTAGGAGAAGTTTCATCTATGGACGTCTTTCTTATCTCTTCACTTAACAAAATGCTTATGACATTCCCTGATTTTAGTGAAATGTCATTACTACTGATTGACATTATCAACTTTTCCCATGAATTAGGTAAAAATTGAATGCATTTATGTTCTTTATCCATTTTGATTCCTTTTGACACAAGTTGACTAAGAATAAGATTGAAAATGTTTAGATGATCAGTTATCGAGCCTCCTCTCATTTTTAGAGATGCAACTTTTTTTAAAGAAAAGTTTATTAACAAGACTTTTGGACTGATACAACATACCTATCATCTTCCACAATGAGTAAGTACTCTATTCATCAAACACATTCATAACCACAGAATTTGAAAGACATATTCAAATAGTGCTCTAAGTCTAACCTTTTTATTGAATTTCACCTAGTCCTCATTAGGCATACTTGTGAATTTACTTGAAGTAGCCCTCTAAAGTCTAATCTCTCTATACTAGAAGATCTTCCATTTTCAACTTCCATAGTTCAAGTTCTATCCATTGAATCTTTCAATCTCAAACATTGATGTGCTAGCTGTAGATTCAAATCTCATGCTATCTTTTCACAGTATTCTTTGAAGTTTTCCTTTGTGACCAATTGTACTGAAACTACAACAAACCCTTACAGGAGAAAACTCACCACCAAAAGACAGTCACTGTTATATTATTCAGAATCCAAATATTCAATACATTTCTCTTATAGAGTCCCAATCTACAATATACAACATATCCTTCTTTTGTAGTCAACCTTCCAATGTCTATCACTTATCACCAACCTACATTCTATCCAAAGAGCTACCAGCTTTGGCATACTCACATGAGAAGATACAAAAAAGGCACTATAATGGAATACTGGCCATCCAAATGCCCAACCAACCTGAGGAATACCAAGAATCACACAATTATATCATGACCATACCATGACGTTAGCATACTGCACATATCACTAATTGTGATATCGCCGCATGGATAATCACCATGTATATGTAGCCACTGCTGCACACTAAGAATCAATAATTGTTTATTTAACACTATTGGTGTGTATATGCCTTTCGATATTGCCACCACTACTAGCTCCAAGCTTGTAGTAGCATATACAAACATTTGACCATTTTTAGTTGCTTGCAGTACCTCAAAACATCCTTCTAAACATCACCACGTCCTTGGATTGTGCCACATGAACTCTAGCCTTGCCACAAGCACATCTACATTGCCATTCATGCATCCAGTAACACTAAATTCAATATACACTTACAGTAGTGAGTTCTACTCCAAATTTCTTGTGGTTGCTACTGCAACATCACCACATGTAAACATATATGCATACTATATTGCAATATACCACATTGCATTTTGTATTTGCTCATCAATCTATAGACAAACTCTTTCTTTAGGAACTTATCACAGGTGAATAACACACACAAGTTCCAACAAGTGCATAGTGCCTTATATCTTGACTATCATAGTACATCGGGGTATTTGCATCGACTAATGACAACAATTTCTTGTTGATGCCAAACAAATAGATAATAACTATGGTGGTGACATACAACAAGGATTGATGGTAGTGCCTATGAGTATCTTTGATGAGGCAGATTGAGATGATCATGGCAGTGATGCTCATGGTCAATATTTTGGTGCTGAGAATTGCAACATTGATCTTGTTGAAGCAAAAGGAACGAGGTGCATGAAAGAAGAAGACCTAGCACATGCTACATAAATACATTATATATATGTTATGTTGCCACAGTGTCCTTTAAAATTCAAGGGGTTTATTGACATATCTCCAAAACATGTCTTTACATCTTTAAAACTTCATGAAAACCTTAACATCTACTAACTTTTTTTGACTATTCACAATAATAGATAATTTAGTGAAGTAACATGAAAGCTTCCACCATAGTAGCAAAAATCTTTCTTGAGAAGAAGTTAGCAAACAAAGGTTTTTTCAATTAATTAGGAAAAAAGTCAAGAACTTGAAAAATTCAGAAAAAGAGAGAGGAAAAACTACTGTTTTTTAATATTTAAAGGCAAGTTATTTGTGCAAAGATAGAGACTGTGAAACGAAATGAGAGTTTACATTGTGAATTTTGGAATATGTGTTTTTTAGTCAATTTTCATGTTGTTGATTACATTGCACGTTGCATAGTACATTGCCACATAGTTCAACTTTGAAGTTCAAACCATAAATCATTTGCAACCTACTTGTTCAAAGTCAACTTACAAAGTACAAAGTAACAAATGGTGGAGGAAGCCAGTAATTCTTGCTACTACGAAGTATGATACACTAGGGAGTTGCAAAGTGTTATGATAAAGCTCTAGGGTCCATGCCTCTTCTAATTAAATCAATGTGGTCTTCATCAAATGCCTTGGCCTCTCAAAATAGAATGGTCGTCCTTATCATTTATGTCTATGACAGTGGATTGATCTCATCAAGGTCAATTGGTTTGCCTTCCCTAATATCACCTTATATTATCAAATTGAATGCACAAGTTAGCGAGGTAGACAAAATAAGTACTAAAAATTACATTTGGAATATGAAACAAAACAATAACAAGAATTTATAACTACAATTGCAAGTTTTTCTAACATTGGATTTTTCTTGAGCTGAAGGTGAAGGTTGTGGTGAATAAACACCAAATCATTTGTTTGATGTTGTGTCAAATTATTGCATTTCTTGGAATGTATGTTTTCAAAGATACTCAAATGTATGCTCACAATCAAATGGATGTATGGTTAGTTCAAAATGCTCGTTGCCATACATTGAAGGTTTTTGGCTTTCTTGTCAAAAAAATTTCACCATTGTGTCGAAAAAGTGTAAATTTTATCATGTACACTTCAGTAAAGACTTAATATCTATAATGTATGCATGTACAATATTCAGGCAACTTTTCCATAGTTGCACATAGATCCTCTAGACTAGGGAACATTCTTTCCATGTATTTGAAGATGCCCTTTGTGACCTTTGCATTTTCTCGAAATGAGTTGCTATGGAACAATGCTAGATTAGTATTCAACAACATGGAGGGGGAATGCATATTCAAATCCATCTGTCATCAATGATTTTCCATAGCAAAATGTACCCTATTCCTATCATGTCCTCATACAAATAGTGTTGCAAGGTGCGCACCCTTGGTCTCCTTGTGCTGTGCAATGCAACACCTGGGTTCATGACATGGCTCAATTGCCTCTCGTGGATTCATTAACTCTAGCGGTTGTATCGGGCATTAATAGGTCGATCTTTTGGTGCAACAACAACTGTCTGTGCAACAATTGGTATCAGAGCCTAGGTTATGGGTTCGAACCCCTCGCTTATGCTGGGGGGGATTGTTGAAATGTGTGCACCTTTGGTCTCCTTTTGCTATGCAGCGCAACGTTTGGGTTTGTGACATGGCTTAACCACCTCCCATGGATTCTTAACTCTAGCGGTTGTATTGGGCATTAACAGGTCCAACTTTTGGTGCAACGACAACTGTTTGTGCAACAAATAGCCCATGAAGGATTTATCCAAATTAACTAGTCTCAAAACTCTGACTAGAGGCTCAAAAAACTATACAATCTGTCGTGCCTTTGCCAAATAGCTATTTGTAAAAATGTATTCAGCTATAGTCTTGCTATCCATATGACTAGTAAAGCAAGACTCATCACACTCATTTGAAACAAACATTTGTTTCAAATTCATCTTTTGTAAACAAAGAGTCTACATAGTGTTCAGCAATTTTTGTCACCTTGGTTGAGGATTTTTTTTGCCAACTGTGAAGGTGTATATCATATATAACATCTTTGTGTGATTGTAAATGAATTTGATGATTACAAGCCCTATCTAGTACAGTCTTAACTCATTGAAAATGCCAATGTCATTTGGGGTTAGATCGAGACAATGCGCCATGTAGAGGCTCCAAAACAGTGGAATATTTCTCCATTGAAAGTCTTGTAGCAACAACTCGACTAGCAACATTATCTATAATAAATTAGATCACATTTTGTGGCCTTACCTCAGTGATCGCCTCATCAAATAGAGTGAACAATGCTTGTATTGATTTCATTCTATCAAATACATCCACATATTTTAGGAAAATTGTGTCAAGACCAAATGCGACAAAGAAGTTGATCCATCCACCCATTTGACATGATAACGTAACTAGTTTTTGCTCACTCCTTGCGATGTTTCACAACATCAATCACATCTTGTACTACATCCCTCAACATATTAGCCCTCAAATTCTTGTATGAGGGGCCCTTGAACCTAGGAGCCATCTAGGATGGAGACTCGACAACATTGAATGACATGCTAGAATAATACCAAAAATTGTATAGGCCTTTTTGGCAAGACTATGAACATTTTTCTTCCACCCTACACTCATTAAAGTTGGCTGCATTCTTAGTGTAGTATGAGGTGCAAAAATTTGAATGTTTCCCCAATGTTAGGTCTGCATGTTGGCGAGTAGGCATAAAAAGTGACTTTTTGGCAGGTTCTTATAGTAGCTTTGGTTAATCAAAATGGTTGAATTTGGCCTCAAAAGAAGTTGATCCAACTAGCGTTCTAACTTCTTTTTTTCTTTAAGAATATAAGGAATAAATGCTATTTGGGACCCCATTTGTGAGGTCCTAATAATGTGCCCCCAATAACCTTTGGCCACATGAGCTGCCCTTACTAATGTGGTGATTGAAGTTAGGTTTTCGAACCTGCAACTGTTGGTTATGTCTTTCAATGGCTTAAACCTTTGATCTACACCCCATGGGCAATTCAACTACTGTTCTTGTCCTTGCCTTACTATCTAAATAACAACCTGAGCATTGTTTGCAAGGCTTCATATTGTATAAGTAGGTCTGCGTGATATAGATGTAGGTATACGAGGCCACAATAATTACATTTCACTTTTAGGGATCACTGTGTCATATGTCCATACAAAATCTTTTATGCGGCATGATGGCCAAATCTACATTGTAATTAAGTTTCAAGGTTTTGAATGTTTATCACTCCCATAAGAAACCCCTATTTCTTGAACTTTTTCACTCATGCTTATCTCTTTGATAAGCTAAACTACCCACCACACTTCCCTATATATCCAAAGTTATGTGGAGGAGTGATGGTACAAAAGAAGAATCCTCAATATACCAAACCTTTTGATATAGCTTGTGGTACATGGAAGTAGAATGGTAGGAGAAACTAGAGTGGCACGATAAGAGATCTGTTGACACTACTGAGACTCAAATGTTGGAGAAGTAGCAACTCTCACTTGCCTTTATAGGGAATCTTTCTTAGCCAATAACGATTGATCACTAGAAGAAGAAATAGAGAGAGAGGAGATATATGAATACATAAAGAACATAATTGTAGGGGAATCTTTTTGCAATCTCCTTATCCCTCCAATTTCTATAGCATTCGAACATACCTTTGGGTCATTTACTTCATAGGATACAAGAGGGTAATCATGCCAAATGTTGTGTTTGATACACTATAGAGGGGCCCAAGAACCAAAAGTACATAATATATTATATATCTTGATTTCTTTTTATGGTTTAGGGTTAGTGTTATGACATATTAAAGCCTCAAACCAAAAATCCTTAACTTGAATCCTAAACCCCAATTTTTTTTTGTTTTAGAGTTAGGTTGCATGTACTAACCCCAAAAAAGCCTAACCTAAATCCTAAACTTGGAAAATAATTTCACGGGTTAGAGTTTGGGTGTACTTACTAACCCAAGAAAGCCTACTTGTAATCCTTTTAAAGGTTTAGGGTTAGGGTGTACTTGTAGAAAAACCCTAACAATAATCCCAAACCATGTTTTTTTTTCAAGGTCTAGGGTTAGGTTTTGGCATACTACTAAAAATTCTAATCCCAAATCTTGTAAAAGAATCGAGGTTTAGTGTAAGAGTTAGGGTGTAATAAAAATAATATTATGGCCTAACCCTAACGCCAATATTGAATTTTAAAATATAAAAACAAAAAATTTAACCCTAGCCCCAAACCTTGAACAAATTGAGGGTTTAGCATTATGATTAGGCTGCAATACAGACCAAAGCAAAGTATAAAAATTAAAATCATATTAAAAAAAAAATAACCCTTACCTAGAGCCTTAAAGTAATAGGGTAGATTCATAGAATATGTGAAGTTGATTTAATTTGATGGAAAAAACTAATATTGTACAGTCAAATGTAGTTTATTGTCAAACTCCATTTGAAAAATGCTTTGGAAAATTTGAAAATTGAAATCAGAATTAAAAATAAATAAAAATCACAATTTATATAAAAAAATTGTGATCTGTAATTTGTTTGGTCAAATATTTTTCAATGCTTTTTCAAAACATGGGTTTTTTTCATTGAAAAAATTGGCATTACTGTCATCATGATCAGTCATGATAAATTTGTGATTTCTGCTTCTTTGGTTTGTACTACAACCTTAAGTAAAAATTGACACAAAAGAAAACACGAGTTTTAACAGGTGACTGAATTCCGCAGCCAATCCCAATTTAACTGGACAATTTCATTTGTCCATTAAATTCTATTTGAGTTAGCAGAAAATCGCCATTTCAATATACAACCTTGACTCACTTTCAAATTTCAATCGCAATGAAATGAAAGGCAATTAAATTTATTTTATTAATTTATTGTTCACAGGCCACATTTACAATCTGCAAATTTGACAATGTTTCAGGCTTTCCAATTATCTGCTCATTGATTTTTATTTGCTCCCTCTCAATCTGCAACTCTTGTTTTGCAATTCTATTCTCCACTTTGACATGACCCCTCAGATCTTCTCTATATTTTGTCTCTCTGCATTCACCGGCTATCCGCCACTCCTTAGAACTGATGCCAATCTGCATTCTCTTCTACCTCAGCTATATGTGCACTTTTTAATTTCAAGACACCATTTTAAAGATGGCACAACTCTTCCTTTCGCGCTTATCATTACTCTCTAGCATTTAACCATGCCTTGCTTGTATGTTGTGCCATCCTCTTTTTTGGAAATTCCTTGTTCTGCCTTAGCTTTTTGCCAGCCACCACCTCCCTTGTTAAAGCTGTCTCTGCACTTTGTTGGTGCTGCCTCCTCTAGCGTCTCCTCTCTCTGTTTTCTGCATTAATTTTTTTTTTTAATATCTTATTTGCTCTAAAACCTGTCTATTCGGCCGCCTCTTTTCTCCAAATGGCTGCCTTCTTTTCCACCTTCATGGCGCTCCTTTCAAGTTTGTGTGTAATTTTTTTTTGGTATATAACTGGCCATCCCATCTCATCCTCACAGGCTGCCTCTTTAACTTCCTTAGGCGTGGGCTGTCCCTTTACTCTTCATTACCTTCTTAGAACCACATGACCCCCCTATTAAAATCTTCTTATCCTTACATGTCACAGCCTTTTAACTGTGCTGACCATGATCTCTTTTTCCTTCTGTGTAGCACATAGTCTCCCATTTATTCTATTGACCTACCTTTCTTTTAGCTGATTGATTTTTTTTAAACAATTCAACTTCATTTCTCAAACTGCCTATAAACTGAGCAGTCTCCCTTATAACCGGCATGAATTAATAAAATATGTATTGAAGAATTTCCTGTATTTTATTTTGTCTTTGTATGTAATACTCGAGAGAAATTGTCTTATGCAACTATGGAAATAAAATAAAACTCATTTATCTCCTTCTGGAAAATCAATGAAAATGAAATAAATCGAGCAATCAAAACTTGAATTAAGATTGCGGTATGACATTTCGTCAAATGAAATGATGAAAATGTTGCCTTGCCCACTTCTGAAGACACATCAGTGTCGCCTGTCTTACAGAGAACATTAACCAAAACTGAATCAATGGAAACCAAACAAAGCTGAAAATGTTTTTGTTTGATGCTGATCGTCTGTTCGCCTGGGTGCTCCTGCATAAAAAATGCATCCTATATTCCTGGTAAATTTCTTGAAGATAGCCATGTAAAGAAACAACAATAGATTTTCTGCCTTTGGGTGCTGCAGAAGTGGATTAAAGACTCATAATTTGTTCAAAACATTAGGAGCATAGAAATTGAAAAATTGAGTAGTAAAAGAGTATGTAATTTGAGTGGTTTGATATTAGAGTATACCTTCAAGAATACACAAAATATATACATGTATGTACTATCGTTGGAAAAACTTGCTGTGTACTCAGTGTTTTTTTTGAAATGTATACTCCAAAAGTAAACTTGTGGGTTAGAGGTGTTGAGTTTTCAGCGAGTTGTTACAGAGAAAACCGGTGAGTACTCGTTGAAACTCGACAATTACTCATTGAAGCTCAGTGAGTCTATTAGAAAAACTTGGCAGACATGGAATTTCAATGGGTAACCCTATGTGGAAAACATGTAATAAAAATGTGGCATAAACATAGTTTTTTGCCTTTAAAATTATGAAAATGGTGTGCACCACTAAGGTTGGTGTGGTTTTGAAGGTATTCATATGGTGGGGATTTTGCCCCTCAATCCCACCTTGTATTGCAATAAGGGATGTACTAGGGGTGTTGCCCTTGTACCTTGTGAAAGGCATTGCCCCTCAACCTTGCTGGTATTGCTGCCCTTAGAACCTTGTCAGGGGTGCTACTTGTCAACCTTGTAGGGGGCATTACTCTTAGACCCTTGCCAAACTCATTTAATACATTTTGTAGTTGTATTTTGCATAAAATTTATGTTTTTTTCAAAAATTTAAGTATCTTTTAAGTTGCCAAGTTTATGCCAAGGTGGAATTTTTTGGTTTGCCAAGTCTAGTTTGCGAACTATTGTATGTACAATAGATAATATTTAATAGACAAATAATCAATAAATGAATGGTGAAAGGGAAATGAGTAAAGATTTGTAAATATATTATGAAAGGCTTTGTGATGGCATTGTATCCCTACAATATGACGATTCTTAAGTAATTAAAGAATTTCAGATTTACTATATGACTTGCTCTATTGGAAAGGATTTGAATGCACACAAAGTAGTCGATCCATCCAAGATCAATTTTGGTAAACATTGAGTATCTTTGTGAAAATCTTTGACTTTTGTTATCTTTAATAACTTCCATTATTGAGATCTTTGGTTCTCCCTCTTTGAAGTTGAATACTTTCATTGGTAATGAGAATGTCAATAGGGTTTGATGTGCTAGCATTTTCCTCTCTAGTGTTATCATTAGTTAGAGGCGTTTGGGTCTTTTGTGGGTCCACTTGAATGATTATTCATGGAAATTGGTCATCATTGATAACTTGTACTACATAATTAAAAGTCCACAAAAAAATATACAAGTAATGTTGATTATGGAAGCTTCTCACTAAAATAAAAAGCATATTTATCGTTTGATTATCCTACATTGATAATAGTTGTGAGACAAGGTAAGCCTATAGCATATTCCATGCACCAAAAGCTTTGTCACTTTAGAAGCAGGCTTTTGGATGAAAGGTCCTATTGATGTGCTAGCATTCTCCCTTGTTTGACACTAATATCTTGTATAATTGCTTATGCACTTAGTGGGTCCCATTGTGTTGATAATTAACAATGTACATGAGATGGGGATCATATAGAATGATTACTCATGGAAATTGGTCATTGCAGATGAGTCCTACTACAATTTAAAATCCCACACAAAATAAAAATATCCAAATGATGTTTACTATGGATGCTTGAATGCTTCAATAAACTCAAAGTAAGAAATTAGAAAATAGCCACATTGAGACAAGGTAGGATTATACGACATTCTATGCACCAAAAGCTTTGCTAGTATGGAAGTAAGCATTGGGATGAAAGTCCCTGGGTTAATGTGCTTGCATCCTCTTCTTGGGACTAAGATTGGTTAGAGGTGCTTGTGTGCTTTGTGGGTCCTCATGCTTTGTGATTGTTGCTTAATGTATATTAGAGAAGGTCAAAAGAAATGATTATTTGTGGAAATTGTTCCTTGCAGATGACTTGTATGCTATGGTTAAAATCTCACAAAAATAAGATGTCCAAATAGTGTCTACTGTGGAAGCTCCAATTACTCAAAAATAAAAAAATATGTTGGGTCTTGATTGTTAGTTTTAGGATCAGAAATGTCAACAAGCAGAAAATACAACACAATTAGCAATGAACACAGTGATTACCTTGGGAAAACCCTCCTACTCGAGGGAGAAAAACCCAACAAAGAATATTCTCTTATATATCAGAATAATGAGTGCAGAAACTGCATACAAATCAGGCCTTACACAAAGCCGAGACTAATTCAATGAATGGAGGCACTTCTCCTTGAAGCAAAATACAAATGATGACACTTCTTCTTAGAATCAAATCTGCTGCTAGGAGGCAAACTGCTGCTGCTGCTGAAGATGTGAATTGGAGAGTGAAAATGAATTGATGTTCAAATGAGAGGACTTCATCCTCTTTATATACAAAGCTGGACGACCTCCTCTCTAGGTCGGCTCTAGAAAAAAATGTAATTTTATTTATGTAGCAAATGCCGACCTGCCTTTATTTAGGAAAAAAATAGCTCCTAGAGCTACAAAACACTAACACTCCCTCTTAGCTAGGGAGGTATTTTCCAAATATCCTCATTATGGAGTCTCTCAACATGACGCCCACACTGGCTACACCCATTTGTGGAAAACCACATCTCAGTCTCAGAGATGTACAAGAGTTCATCATGGAGTCTCTCAACATGATGTCCACAATGGCTACACCCATTTGTGGAAAACACATCTCAATCTCAGAGATGTACAAGGGTTCATCATGGAGTCTCTCAACGTGATGTTGTCATGGAGTCTCTCAACATGACGTCTAGAATGGCTACTCCCATGTGTGGAAAGAAACACATCTCAGTCTCAGAGATGTACAAGGGTTCATCACAGAGTCTCTCAACGTGATGTTGTCATGGAGTCTCTCAACATGACGTCCACAATGGCTACTCCCATGTGTGGAAAGAAACACATCTCAGTCTCAGAGATGTACAAGATATCCTTGTCATGGAGTCTCTCAACATGACGTCTCATCTTAGTCTCAGAGATGTATAGGATATCCTCGTCATGGAGTCTCTCAACATGACTTCTCATCTCAGTCTCAGAGATGAACAAGGGCTTGCACCTCATATTGCTTTGTCACAGAGAAATATATACTACAAGGGCTTTCACCTCATATTTCTCCGTCTCAGAGAAATATACACTACAAGGGCTTTCACCTCATATTTCTTCGTTTTAGAGAAATATACATTACAACAAATCTTCATGATGATGTGACTCCCTCTGAAGCACCAAGTACTTGCATCAACCTCCTGACCTCCTTGTCCAAGATTTCTTGCAATGCTTGCCTTAGAGGAATGGTTTCCAACGCACACCTCCACCATTAATGACTTGCGAGAGTCTAGGACTATCCTCCTTGACCTCATCCCAGATCACCCTATTCTAAATAGGTTTGCGGAGCTACCAATGTCAAATCCAGATCGACTGTCTTATGCAATTTTGTTCTCTGTAGCTGAAGAGGTCTTCCAAGGACTTTAGCACCTGGCCTTGCAACACTGCAACCCACATAGTTGACACCTTCACTTCTTTTCAATGAGTCACAGAACTCCCTCTTGATCCCTACCTCAAAGATTGCAAAGAAATCTTTTGGAAGTGAACTCCCCTCCATTGACGGATCTCAAAACTTTAGTCTTCTTCTTGGACATGATCTCAACTTGTGTCTTGAATTCTCAGAATATAACTCCCTCTGAATATCATTTCTTTCTCTTCGAAGTAGCTGATCGCAATGACAATTTGTATAGGTTCTCCATTGTTTAGTGTCTTCATCTTTCTCAATCTTCTTTGCTAATGCAAATTCTCCATCCAAGGCTGACCCAACCTTGTGCCCTCGAGAGATGTCTCCAATGAAGAATCATGAGAGTTATGCACCACCAACTTAGTCCCAAGGCTGCAAGCTATGTCTCCATGTTTGTTCATTTCTCTAGCCAGCATGACTTCCTCACATGATGCCTCAAGCTCTTTGTCCCTTTCAATTCTTTATGCAATCTGTCTCCATCTTACATTTTAGAGAGATTAATAATAGTTCATAGAATCAAACTACCCTGAAGAGAAATTTATAGATCAATGCTAGAAGCATGCATGATTCACTATTCCCAATGTTGTTTGCATGAATTATTATTAACTACATGATTATTTAAATCCATGATCATTATTCAAAGGTACAAACATAAAATACTTATCTCTTTAATAGCACTCTTCAGATCTATTTCAAGTGTTTCCAATTTGTCTTGTGCATCCTTGTAGTTAAGTTGCAAGACCTTAATTTTGTTCTCAGCCTCCAATAGCTTTCCAGTGAATCCTCCATCTTCACCCTCAATTCAAATACCTTCTTTGCATTATCCTTTGCCTTATCACGAAAAACAACAATTAAATCTTCGAGCTCAACACTTCTTTGCCTAGAGTTGCAGCGAACTTGTCTCCAATAATGATTTTGTCTTCTCCTATATGCAGCGCCACTTGAATGCAAGTTACCACGATCTATCCTTGACTCCAATCGCTAATATTCTAGGCTCAAATCAGTCAACATAAATCCACGATTTCTCCTCAAAGGTCAGTGTTCCCTAAGACAATTTTCCACAATTTTATCCTGCATGAATAACCACCAACGAAGGCTCCAAGTTGCTGAATGTGTTGTGGATGAAGAGTCACGATTTTTTTTTAATAATTTTCTATCCTCAAATCGATGAATGCAAACTCTGCAAAGGCTGCGACTTCAACACCAAAATGCCACGATTTCTCAAGCAATAATATTCTCCAATAATTGACATGTTTTGTTATTGATTCCAATCAGTAAAAAATTGATTCCTTGTGATGCCAAGATGATTGGAATAATCTTCAACAAAGTAATAAGAATATCTTCCCTCATTTTTTTTAATTTTCAGAAGATTGTCTTGCTTAGACAAATCTGATCGGATTTCTTGAACCCACTCTAATACCATGTTAGTTTTAGGATTAGAAATGTCAACAAGCAGAAAATACAACACAATGAACAATGAACACAGTGATTACCCAGGGAAAACCCTCCTACTTGAGGGAGAAAATCCCAGCAAAGAATATTCTCTTATATATCAGAATAATGAGTGCAGAAACTGCATACAAATCAGGCCCTACACAAGGCCGAGACTAATACAATGAATGGAGACACTTCTCCTTGAAGCGAAATACAAATGATGACACTTCTTCATAGAATTCAATCTGCTGCTAGGAGGCGAACTGCTGCTGCTGCTGAAGATGCGAATTGGAGAGTGAAAATGAATTGATGTTCAAATGAGAGGACTTCATCCTCTTTCTATACAAAGCTGGGCGACCTCCTCTCTAGGTCGGCTCTAGAAAAAAATGTAATTTTATTTATGTAGCAAAGGCCGACCTGCCTTTATTTAGGAAAAAAATAGCTCCTAAAGCTACAAAACACTAACATTGATTATTTGACATTGATAAAAATTGTGAGACAAGATAGTTTTATAAGGAATTCCATGCAGCACAATCTATGCCAATTCAAAAGCAGGCTTTGGAGTGAATCTGTGGGTTGATGTTTTAGCATTCTCCTCTTGGATACAAGCATTGCTTAGATATGTTATTTTACTTTTTGGGTCCCTTTGCATTCTGATTGTTACCAATGAATGCAAGTGACAGATTCACTCAAAAGCAGGCTTTGGAGTGAATCTGCGGGTTGATGTTTTAGCATTCTCCTCTTGGATACAAGCATTGCTTAGATATGTTATTTTACTTTTTGGGTCCCTTTGCATTCTGATTGTTACCAATGAATGCAAGTGACAGAATAAATAAGAAATGACAATGATGGAAATTTGATATCACAGATGAATTGTGCTACATGATTATAATCCCACAAAAATAAAAATATTCAAATTCTGACTATCACTTAAGAATCTGCTTTTGTAATGATTCCCATAACATTATTTTTGTGATCACTTTGGGGTTTCCTGAAGATGCTGAGGCATGTGAGTACAATGAAGTTATCAATGCATTGATATTTGTTATAGTTGCTCAAGCAAGTAGTCTGTTATAGTGAAGTCCTAGAGGTGGTGTAGTTAAATCATCCAACTGAAAGAGGCATCAGTTACCTGAAGTTTTTGAATCCCAAGAGGTATTATTATTCGTGAAATTCTAAACTCAACCAGACATTGATAAGTCATTAGATCTCCTAGGCATTGTGATAGTGATGTCCTCGAGCACCATGAGGCATTGCTGTCAATAAAGTCCTGAGGTCATTGAATGCACTGACTGCAGGAAGTCATTCAGTCCCTCAAGGAATTGAAATTTCTACAAAATAATTTTAATATTATTGGTTGTATGCTAGGTGATGGAGATGAGATGGTTGGAATCCTTATATAGTGATGTGCTAAAGAGTAAGTGTCATGGGACACAACTTATGCAGTTTGGTGATAGATCTATTGGATTTTTTGTTTGCTAATTTCAAATTTGTGAGTTGGGTATAGGCATACAGGTGGGGTGAAACGTAACAGAGTCAGTTGTTTTGTATCTTTCCTTGTGTGCAAGTATTTGGGTGGGACAATCTGTAGCATACACCTTGACATTACATGCTATCACTGAGGGTGCCAAGGTTGAACATAGAAAAGTCCCTTGCTTTTTGGATTTCTGCTAAGACTTTTGATACAAATTCCCAAACACTTGTTGTTCCAAAGGATTCCAGACATGGAGTATCTATAGTTAATTATCAGTTATCGCCTTTGTCACGATGTTATATGAATGTGTTATTGGGGTGGTCCACATTTCTTCAAGCAACATAGAGGACATTCACTGCAGTAGTTGTGTCCTAGCAGGTTGTGCATTCTCACTCACTCTATTGTAGTGAATACAGTGATGCACTAGAAAAATCTGTCTCTAAGATGGCTGCTAGAATTGGAGGTTGCCTCCTGTAGTGTACTTATTGCTATTGCGGTTTTGGTCAATGATGTTATTGTGATAGGTCATATAGTTGCTCGTGTTCGGTGCTAGCTAGATTTTCTAAACTTCTAGATATTGTTTTGAACTGAATCGCAACTTGCAATGCTTGTAACAGAATGCATGTTCAAATGTTCTTGTGCATCATCACAGTTAAAATAATTTGATGTGTTCTTTTATTCTGATTAACTTATTTCAAATCTTCTCAACTTGTTATCTTAATGAACATGAATAATATTTGCATTTACTTGGTAATTTCAGGCTGTAGAACTTCAGATGAATATGAAAGAGACAATGCAAGCTGTGGACATTGAGAAGCAAAACCATAATATTACCAGAATGGAAGCACTTGCACGAGTGGCTACACTAGAGGTTTTCTTCTTTACTCACATGCCTGTTGTGGCTTGTTATTTCTTTCTAATCTGTGGCTATCCATATACTCAGTAGTATTCTTTTTATATTAAGTAATTAAAAAGATTAAACATTTAAATTTCAGACCATCTAAACTGCAATATTTTGACTGAAGCTGTGGTAATTGCAGACAGAAAATGCAGATCTTGCCATGTCCCTTGCTGCAGTACAACGGAATCTTGAATTAGAGGTATGCAATACTGCATTGTTTAGTTTTAGAAGCATCCTGGCATAATGCAGTGCTTGTATTTAATATTTTTCTCAGAATTACTGCATAATTCAATGTGACTAAGACCAACATTGATATTATATACTGGAAAGAAACTAACTGGAAAATTGTCTTTTACAATATCAAAGGGAGCAGAGTTGATCTAGGTGGCAACTCAACTCATTGCTCTTTTTGGTGCCTGTCAATCCCTATCAAGACATTTTCTCTTTTCTGTGGTTGGATCAAGGGGCAGCATCCTTACCCTTCATGGAGAAAAATTTAGGGAAAAGCAATAAAACAATGTATGGAATTGAATTTTCACTCAGTATACTGTATATTGAATCCTCACTACATTAGAGGCATTAAATCTTAGAAATGCATTCCCTAGTTGAGGGCATTTCTTTTGAAGATGAGTATGCACCTCCGAAATGAGGAGACTGATTGTGTATCCTCAGTGCAGGAGTTGTATTAACTAAGGACTTCAACCTTGACATATCTATGTGCATTTCAATGATTTTGCTGCTGCAATATAGGGTCTCATCAACTTTTGGGGCATCATGTATTAAAGATCTAGATTAAACACAAAAAGTGGGCTTAATGGTTTAATAATATAAGGGAGGCTATATCAGATCTGGTGTAAATCAATGAAAACTAAGCTAACTAATGATGCAAGCTAAATGAACTTTCTATATGAGGAATTAATCAAAATCAACTTTCTCTGACTTTTGAAAGCAAGAAAGCAACTTAGTAACGTGTACTTAGCCTGTCTGAATTGTCTTGATGTAGAAAGGGGTGACAATGGCTCATAGATAGCTTGTGTCCACATATAGTCTGGTGAGTTCACTTGCCTCCAATGCTAGCTGTCTCTTTGACTTGACAAGTGACAGTTGGCCTCTAGTGTGAAAGGGTACTCTAACAAGCTTAGAAGAACCTAGAAGGAGGCTGTGTGCTAGGGCTAAGAAGACTACTATTAGCTGCTTATGAGATCCTAGATCAAGGCAAATGTTAATACAAAATACTAGATGAACCATGTTGGTTGCCTTCAAAGTGAAGGTTAACTTATACTCTAAATGCCTTGTAAGACATAATTTTTTTAGCAACTTAAGAAACTTTTTGAACACAGAAACCTTGACTAAGGTAAACATTGACACAAATCATTTGCTCGGCACTAGTGTGTTTCACGAAATATGGTGGTAATTGTTGATTGTATATTGTTTTTTATCCATACTACCTTCATTTATACTAAAGGGTGGGGTAAAGAACAAGTTAGGAAGATGCTAATCTTGAGGCAGAATTCAAACTTAACAATATAGGAAATTAGAAACTACAATTCTTACCTTCATCCCTAAAGATTAGCTTTATTTTTCTCTAAATTTAGCTTTTTGAATCTTTCTAGGACAAACTAATGCATTTATCATCAAATGACAAAGCGGGAGTTGAACAGAAACTGGAAAACTATCTCAAAGATGTTGGCAAACTGTGTTATACACCTTGCATAAAACATTTAATGTTGTTGTAAGTTATGGTCCATCTAGGATGGGATGCCATGTTATGGTCCACAGGTATTTGTATGTAATTTTGGGAAATGCATTTCATTTGGGGTTCACATGAAGAAAAGCAAGCAAGACAAGTTCTTGCAAGGTAAAGAGTCACCTTGGGCGCATGGTCAAAGTAGGACAAAGAAAATCACATGAGGAAGCCTTGAAATGTGGAGAGACTCTTGGGTGATGCCAAGAGTCATGGGCATTTGGATGATCCCATGATTCTTGGGTTCATGGTTTTGGGAAACCATTGTTGGTTTCTTGTTTGTTCCTTGCCTGGATACAAAGTGCTTTGGTTAGGGGTTAATGTAAGTAGGTTGCATATTGTTATGACAGGATGTGGAGGCATGACATTGGATTTTTGGTTACATGGTATGGTAATAAGTTTCCATATGATTTTGTATTGATCACATGAAGGAGAGCAATGCATAGCATGTATTGAGAAGAGGTTCTTTGAGAGTGTGGGTTTGCATTAAGGATAGGTTCTCTAAGGGTGCATGTTGTTGGATTTTGATAGGGTAAAGAAACTGTTTGAGGATAAGTAAATTTTCTGTATATTGCTATCTAGTACTTTAGATAATATATTAGAGTGGTGCCATGTTTTTTGCTGGGTTTGGATTGATCACATGAAGGAGAGCAACACATAGTGTGTATTGAGAAGAGGTTCTTTGAGAGTGCAGGTTTGCATTAGGGATAGGTTCTCTAAAGGTGCATATTGTTGGATTTTGATAGGGTAAAGAAACTGTTTGAGCATAAGTAAAATTTCTTTATATTGTTATCTAGTACTTTATATAATATATTAGAGTGGTGTTATGTTTTTTGCCAGGTTTTTTACCAAAAGGGTTTCCCAAGGTAAATCCATTGTTTTAATGTGTGTGCTTTGATTTCTCATTTATTGCACTGCTTTTGGATTTTGTAGCCTATTTAGCACAATCTTTCCCTTAATATTATTGATAATTTCCAAACAAAAGATGCTACATATGTCTAAGGATGCATTGGCACATACTTTGGCATGTCCTAAGACGTGGAGAAGTGCATGAAGACATTTTCTTAAAAGTTTAAAGTTAAACATAGGAGCAAATGGAGCTCTATTTTGGGCTTTGAGGGTCTATTTATATTCATTTTTTGTTATACTGGACCTCCAAGCATCTAATAAGTTCAATATGACACATCTAAAGCAATTTTGGCATCTATTTAGTTTTGGGTAATTTTGATGTCTTTGAGCTGAAATTGGGAGACACGAACCAACTTGCTTTGCACAAAATTCTCACTGGGACTTTTGGGAGGTCATGTATGGACTACTCCTTTGGGATCCTTGCCATAAAAAGCTATGTCTAAAGTCTAAACCCATACGTAAAATCATCATCACCTCAAGTCCTTGCAACTAGCTATGCATTATTGTTGAAAGCCCATGCTATAACTAGGCATAAGAGAGGGTACAAATTTGTGGTGCTACAATATCTTGACACTTCAGTGGATTTCATTTCTGACTATAAACAAAAGAAAGGGAAGACAAGATGCACAAATAGCTGAAGCCCTAGAAGCTCAAATTAAGTTTTTTAGCTCACAAACAACATAATTGTTTAGCAGGTTTATAAAATCGACCTATGAATTTGACCAATTTTGTAATTTAATTTGCTATATAATGGCTTCTTGTTTGAATTCGTGAAACCACATAATATGTAAAACCAACCTATGAATTTTATCAAATTTGTAATTTAATTTGGCTATATAATGGCTTCTTGTTTGAATTCTCAAAACCACAGAATTTACAAATTCAACCTATGAATTTTACCAATTTTGTACTTTAATTTGGCTACGTAATGGATTCATGTTTGAATTCTCAAAACCACAGAGACATGGCTTATCCGTAAATTGTATAGTGCTCTGAGTTTAATGGTTGTCACTGGTAGATTATCTGGAGGTAGAGAATAACCCAAAACATATTAGAAAGGAAGATAAGAAACTGCACCATCACTTCTGAAAATCAATTTTTTTCTAGAATCTCCATAAAATTTTTTTGATTCAAAGGTTTATCCAGCTTATCCAATGTAATTATTCATCATAGGCATGCTAAATAATACACCAACGCCTGAATCATGGTACCCTTGTTTGTCCTATATAAATTGCCAGCGGTTGTGCGTTTTATGACCTTGCAAACAAAGGGAATGTACAGTCCATAGTAATGTGGAAGAAATTTATAATAGGCTCTCCATTTCATCTAGTAGATGCGAGCTTTCTGCAAGACTCAGCTTCAGATCAAAAGGTCTGCATGCAGAGATATCTCAGGCTACTAGGGCCTCTGGGATGTCACATCCCGCTTCTGCTTCTTTGCCTTTGCTGCTTGCTAAAGCTTTGCTTAGGTTATCCTTTCCTACCACATATGTTCTTCTAACTCAAGTGGCCATGTCAAGTTCTTTGCAACCCATATTCCGTCTCTACATCTTCCAATGTGTTACTCCTGCACATCATGCTGGTGTGTCTTCCTCACAAGTTACAACAGAATCTCTTGACAGCCACTTTTCTGGCAGTTCCTTTAAATTTGTCTTTGATGAGACATGATCACAGTTAAATTGAGTGTGTGTGTTACAATCAGCTGCCCATCCTGAATTTGGGAAGTGAACTAGATGGAGTCTTATTGAGCTTGAACACAAGATAGACAGTCTCATCCACAAGATTGATCCTTGCCCATGTCCTATTATTCATAAATCACAAGGCAATGAATGCTTGTAGTCTGCGTTGTTTAAGTTTCAGCTAGTATTTTTCAGGTTTGGTTATTCATCCTCTTCTATTATCAGCCTTGGCACTGTAGAAGAGAACCTTGCATGCCTAAGCTTATGGAGGGAACATCAAATGGTCAGCATGATATTACATGCTTTGTATTTAGACTTTATAAAAATCTTTGCATGTGAAGGCTTTAAGAATTTTAGTGTTAGGTTTGATGTGGGATATCTTACTTTGTGGATGAACCTACAGACTACAGTACAATTGTTGTTTTTTGTGTAGTGCAATCATGAGATGATATGCAGGTCTTATTAAGTTATCTGCATTTTGTCTTTCTTGTTATATTATTATTATCATGGTTGGAAAGCTTGGACTCAACATGTACTCGGAAGCTCAAAATTTTGACTTGGATGAGGGACTCAGCAAATCTTGGTTAAAAAAACAACACATAAATTATTTGAGAAAACAGAAATTAATGCATTTAGAGAACACATAATTCTAATCTGATCATCAATTTGTCATAATTCAAAGATTATATATGTCATAGTCAGAGTTGTGTGTAATCAGATATACTGAGTTTGGGCATCATAGCTTGACCGTGTGTTTGGGATGATATTGAAACTGATGGTGAAGAGTGTGAACCTTGCAGAATGTTTCAGTAATCACCTTCATGGATCAATAAAGAACAATCAGTCAGGGCAGGCTTAAGCGTTTTATTAAGATGGTAATGGAAATTGTTAAATGAGGGATTACCATGTCATAAATAGTCAATAACCTGATGCAGGTATTAAAATAATATTTAGTATTTATTTAATTAATGCTCAATGTTGTATAATATTGTAGATAAGATCGTTTCTTCGATCTTCTGCAGTTTCTTTTTAGAAACTTGCCATTCTTTGTAATCTTTGTACATTATAAAGAGATTTCATCTCTAATGTAAATAACATCAAATTTTTACCATTTGCCTCTTGTAATATGGTATCAGAGCAGGCGAGTTGATTTTTTTAAAAATTCGTGGAATTTTTTTCTGAAAAATAAAAATAAAAAATCAAGGAGTCGAATTGCATCTCTTTCTCTGTTAAAAATCGAGGGTTCCTGTTTGTAATTTTTGTGAGTATTTCCTCACTGAAAATCGCGGCCCTCTTGCTGCAAATTTGTGGAGGGTTCTTTGTCTGTTTTTTGGAAGTCGTGTTTCTGGGTGCAGCTCTGCAAAAATCCGCTCCATGTTACAACAGCAGGAGGAATGTTCATGATGTGGCCTAAAATTACTTAGTTACTTTCATGGTATCTACCTTGGTGGCTCCTATCAGATCAATTGAATTTAAGTTGTATAATAATGGGAACAATTTTTTGAACATCTGCAAGTCAAAAACAGTGAAAAAAATGAGTGAAAACTGAAATTGGGCGTGTGAGTTTACTTTTTGGCTGCAAGTTGCAGTAAGTCCACATTAACCAGGGTAAGTCTATATGAGTCATCAAACTATTAAAACATTTACTTTTCAGCCTTTTGATTAAAAAACATACCAAAAAGCTAAGTTACCGGATACTTTAGGGTTTTGCTATTGAATTTGTGTTAGCATATTCAGTATGTATTGCATATGGATACCTCATTGACGTATATTGCATGCAGAAAAAACTTCATACTGCATAGGTATGGCTAAGATATGATAGTGCCATTTCTTACCTATAAGTTGATAGGCACAACCAAATCTAAGATACATCCAATCACAGATCTAGTATTTTAAGGGAAAAAGTATGTTACCATTTAATTATGTCTACTTATAATGGGTGAAAATTGACTAATTTTTGGTTTTGGACAAGACATTAGTACTGCCATAAAAATTTATCCTTTCTAACATGAATAAAGCTTAATGTACAATAAAGACTCATAAGGAGGCAATCCAGATTTAATTGGGAATATTCGTGGACTTTTGAGAAGCTTTGAATCCTTTTTTGGTGGGAGCTTTCTAGAGATAAGCCTATTCTTGACTGGTCTCTTAGCTATGGAACCTTTATTGTCAGCCATAAGTAGGCAATCCAAATTTCCAGGTCAGATTAGGGCTCTAAATTTATGGGTGGAGATTGTAATAGAGTGGAGCCCATCTCCTATAAATTGGTTAAAATAAATGCCAAGGTGTGGTGGACTTTATGAAGCATTGGGCTCACTAGGTTTATGAAAAGGGTTAATGGGTATGAGTTATGACCCCACCCTTTCCGTGGAATGTGTGAAGAATTGGAGCTCTTGGGTGGTGAAGATGAGGGGGGTTGAGTTTGAAATTTTAGAGGAGCTTATTGCTTAGATTACACACCTCCTGATAGAAGGAATGAAAATTTACAAGGATAGGCGTAACAAGGAGGAAGTGCTTTTCCTCTTTTCCCGAGAGATGGCAAGCAAATGAAGAGGCTTCATACTGGATAGTCTAGAACTTCATTGGCCCACCCTTGTGATGAGGTGGCACTTTAGATAATGTGGTATGCCACCCTTGAGGGGCGTTTCAAAATTATTTACGCTTTTCATTTGATGCTATTGAACCATTTTTGCCATTGTTGTCTTGTTAGTTTTTCTTTTTTCTTCTTGTCTTCTCTTGAATATTCAGTTTTGGAGTTTAAAAAAGTTGTAAGAGTTGGTATAGGATGCTCTATACTATATAAGATTTGGTTGAAGCTGTAGCCACCCAAGATCTAGGAGCTTCAATGGAAGCACAAGAGAGATCAAATATGAGAGAATAATGCTATTCTATCAAAGAATGAAAATGATAATGGATTGGATGATTGGAATGATTGAGAATTCAAAGAGACATAGGATTACATAAGATTATGACATGTCTTAATCTTATGACTTGAGATATAAAGTGATAAGCATCCTATGTGTACCATAACTAAACTTGAGTAAACTATTGTGAATAGAACCTAGGTGATTAACCAGTTAGGTAAAACACCTCATTCACACCAACACCCCCTTTAAGTGCAACATAGGGAGAATGTACAAGATGCAATGATGCAAAGATGGGTCCTGGCTACGAGGCCACGTTAAGTACCCATGTACAAATGAATCTCTCACAAACAGAGAAAAGGAGAAAACCTAGTGGGACAAAATTAGTCTCCAAAAGAAAGAAAATAGAAAATGTTGTCAAGAATAATGAGAAGTACAAAACCCTATGTGAGGAAAAAGTCCCTCCCATAAGAGAGAAGAGAGGTCATATAGCCTCCCCTCAAAGTAAAATCTCCTACAATGATGGTAGATGCTCGACAATGAATGCAAAAGATGATCTAATCCCGTCAAACAACATTCCTCCCATTAGGAAGTAACAAATCCTAGATTGTATGTAGGATGTCTTCCCATTCCTGAAAGGAATATGAGGGAAGAAAGATCAACATATGTGATGTCTTTGAACTCTGCTCAAGTCTCCCCATGTTGATGCCAAAAGCTGCCACAATCAAGTTAGATGTTCCAAGACACATTGATGGAGATGACAATCTAGAACCTTGTGGAAATAAATGTAGAACATAATCCAAAGATGAAGATGACTCCTCCAAATGTTGCTCAAGGGTCTCCACACCAATGCCAAATTGTGACAAATGATGATGTAGAAAAGGAACAAGAAGGTCTAATAGTTCCCTCACATCAGCTAAAAAAGATGATGCAACTCCATAGGAGCTAACATTAAAGAGGAGATGAATATCCTCAATAGTGTCATCCAAGTCTGCAAGTTAGGACTTGCAAAACAAAATTGTAATGTTTGTCAAGTACTCATCCCAAGTAGCTATATTTGGAAGATGATGAATGTCCTACTACATTAAATCATTAGAAGCCACAGACGTTGCAATACTAGTCTCATTAGAAGCAACAATAGATGGAGAAGATGGAATGTTAGCACATGTCTCTAGAACCTCAGTAGATGAAAGGACACCAAGTTTAAATGACCATACTATGCCTCCTCAAAAGTGTCCACACTAGATGCCTGAGTGTGTGCATCAACCAAAGGAACAATTGGAGCAAAATGTTAGGTGTACACTCAAGATTGATGATCAACCTCCCCAATTGCTATAATATCTCCGCTTTGCAAATCCTGAATAACGACAAAATCTGGTGTGAACTCCATTTTTCCATACTCCACCATGTGTGATTTGATAGATAGAAAGGATACTCCACCATTTGTAATCTGATAGATAAAAAAGATATTAGTTGACAATGATGGAACACAAAGAACATCATTAAATGAGCCTTTGTCTATGTCAATAGATTTTATCCCACAACCATGCATATATGCGTTGTTAACCATTAGGATGTGTGGTGATGAGCAAGACTCAAATGAAGAGAACATATTCTGTGATGAAGCCATGTGATGAGAAGCTCCAAAATCAAGTATCAACCTCTTTGACATTGAAGGAGAAGATGATGAACCCCTTGACACAGTTGAAGGAAAATCAATTTGATTCATCTTAAGAAGATGCTTCAACTCATCAATCTGTTTTGAATAACATTGATGCTTATCATGCCTTGATTTCTTGCAATATGCACATTTGGGCTTCTCCTTCTTAGATGATTCCCCTTGAGAGGGAGAGGATTTAGAATATTTGTATAGCTTGTTCTTTTTCTTCTTTTGTTTCTTTTCATGATTCCCTAATTATATTTGTACCTTAGGCTAACTAGCCACTAATGCTTGTGTTTAGAAGACTTGATGATACCTATTTAAATTAACTCTGCTTCCTCTTAGATTAGAAGATTTGAAAATGCATCAAAAGTAGGCTCAACACATGCAACTCCCATAGAAAGTGAATGGGTAAGAAAGCCAAAAACAAATACTAAATACTCAAGACCAAGCTTGTGTAACACATTTAGAATTAATTGTAAATCATCCTTATTAATCTTTGTAATGTCCCCATTTTTGATGTCCTCTTTTGGATTAGTCTGGTTCTGACACACTTACTATTTTTAGTAAGTGGTTCAACAGGCAGAACAGTGTAGGGTTTCTTGTTTGGGAAATGTGTGGAAGTTGCCCGATGAGCTTTAATGCCTTGTGCTAGTTCTTATTGTGGGGTTTTACGATGTTTCAGGTGTGGCTTTCTATTTTTAGTAGGGGACTAGTCCAATGGCTTACTGTCTACAGTGAGCTCATTGGCGCATCAGTTATCTTTCCGGCTTGTGTCTTTGATGTTTTTACTATTTTTAGTACTTACTAAAAATAGCAAGTCTATTTTTAGAAGCTGGACCCGGTCAGGCTACTCCTCAGCAACATTATTTTAGTTGAGGCTCTTGGTTGCTAAGGTTGGAATATTTAAATATTTGTTTTCCTCTTTGAAAATGAATTAAAATAAAATTACTTTATAGTTTAAAGTTGATGGTCAGAGGGGACA
Organism: Sequoia sempervirens; assembly: GCA_007258455.2. NCBI lineage: Eukaryota > Viridiplantae > Streptophyta > Pinopsida > Cupressales > Cupressaceae > Sequoia > Sequoia sempervirens. The sequence goes on from VDFB02196999.1 coordinate 45,558, forward strand.
CTAAAAAGTATCTTGGTGCCTAAGTGATAACTTTAAGTCATTTTAGAAGGCTACAAAAGTGCAAATAATTTCTTTATGAGCAAACCCTTTGGCCTAGTTGCACAACGTTGTTTTAAAAGAGGGGCCATGTATTTCAAATGGATGCCTAGAAAAGAGGTTTATTTATCATTTTTAATGGCTAATGTTATACCTCATAAAGTGGGATGCCTAGTTTGGGCTAAAAGTTAATTTTAAATTCAAAATCAAAAGTGGAATTTTGGAGGCAAAAAGTTGGACGCCCCTCTTGGGGTAATTTCATGACATTTCATAAAGCGAAATGAAAGGGAAATGTATTCAAACTCAAATGCAAGTTGCCCTAATCCTTCCCTCACTTTATAAATATGAGTTTTGGCTCTCATTTGGTTATGTTGATTTTGGTTGCATAAGGAGATGCTGCTGGATTTATTCCAGAAGGTCTGAACGTGAGTGTTGAAGATGAAAACCCTTGACATCTTGGATTGGTTTCGCTAGTGCAAGACTTGCCCTAGCCGGTGAAGGTGTGGTTCCATCCAAGGACCACATTCTGAGCTTCAAAGTCGCAGTTTCAGTCATCAAAATGAAGATTTTCGAGTATTTTTTGATGTGAGATCAATTTGGTATTGGTTTGTGATTGCATAATCTCTTTTGGCATGGATTTCAAAGAGTTTGGGAGTGGTTTCATCATTTTCTGGGCACTTTAGCATTTGGGTCTGATTGTAAAGTTTTGCACCTCAGTCACCAATGGTTTGAGAACTCTTTGTGGGCATTGCTTCTAATGGTACTCCTCAGCTAGGCGCCTCTAAACATGTGATTGCATGGATTTGAAAGTCATCCAGTTCAGCTAGCCGCCCAAATTTGAAGGGTATTTCCAGATTTCGGTGTGGGAAATGTGAAGACTGTCATTGCCTTCGTTATGGTCTGATTACGTTGTCTTGAGTGCTGAAAATATCAGGAGACGTGAGTAATCTATTTGTGAGTTTCATTGCAAGCTGGAAGCATTTTACTGCTGTTATAAACTTAAAGAAATAGGTCTGATTTTGATGTTTTTCTGAATCTGAAAGTTATTGATTAAGTCTTTCATTTTCTGCTATCTCTTCTATGCAATATAAGACTGAAAGTTCACCAATGCAAGCATTTCTTTATGTTAATTCATGTATTTCATGTTATGATCATTCTATGCATGCAAAACATTGATTTGGCACTTGAAACAAACAAACAAGAAAACTGAGAAAACCTTCAAACAGCAGTTAGAAATCAGAAAAGAAATTGGGGTCTCACATTGCAATCTTACAATCCTTTAGTTGTGTTTTCAGTTTAATCTTGGAGATGTAGTCTTGGATGTGGTCAAAATCTTTACGATCAAAATTCATCAAATCATTGTCAATTTGATATCCCCCAATCTTGTCAGTTTTACCATACAAATTTTCAAAAGTCTCCCAAGCCTCGTTGGGTGTTTTGCATGATTCAAGATGAAATTGTAAATCAAAAGAGACTAATGAACAAATGCATCTAAGTGTTTTCTCATGATTGATCTCCCATATTGCCTGCACTAGCATCAATATGTTCAAAAAATTTTCTTTTACATATCCTAAATAACTTTTTTCCATTAGATAGTTCCATATTGATTATCTCCATGAAGCATAATTATATGGAGTTAGGAGTTCAATTTGAGTTTTCCACATTGCAAGAACACAACAAAGAAATGAAAGCTATCAAACACCACAAACTATCCTCCAAATTCTCAATCAAGGATTCCCCCCAACAATATATGATCTGAGCACTTTATACTTAGTGTGATTATAGGTGCCACTTGCCAAAATAGTAAAGTGGTCTTGATCTTAGTACATGCAAATGCCAAATTTGACCACAAAATTGAAAGTAATTTTTTTTGATAGAATGAGATCAATTTGATCACACCATTGCAAAGTACACAAAAAATTATGCACTTAAAAAATAATTGCTCAAAAAAATGCTACCATATGAGCCCAAACAAAGCCCTGGAAGTTCCCAAAATGAGAACTGCTCAGCAATACCTTTGAGAACCTACAATTTTTGAAATAGCAAACACCAAAATAAAAAAATGTTTGCACCATTGTGAAGCTTTCAAAATCTTGTCCCAAAATTGCTCACAAAAAGGACCCTGTATAATTGAGAATGGAGCCTTTGAAATTTAGGTGTCAAAACCAAAACACAAATAGAAAAGGGGGCCAGGTTGGGAGGAAGGGGTTGATGTCATGCTAATGTAAGCATGCATACTGAATAGAATATTTTTGAGGTGACAATATTCTCGCTGAAATCCAAAATTTCTGTTTGGAGTTCTAAACTATAGTTGATTGTTGAATACAACCATTTTTGGGAGAAAGTTTCCTTTGAACTCGTGGGAAACTACTTTTCGATGCTCAAAGTGGTTTTGTAGCACAAAAGTGCTATTTGGTGGCAAGTTTCTATTGGTGGTAGCTTATGTTGGTGTTTGTGGCTAACATGGGGCTGTGGTCAGCAAGGAAGGCCATGTGGTGCCTCGTGGAAGGCCCATGACATACCTTGTAGGCATGAGGTACTCTACAATACCTTGTGCTTGTGGGTACGTAAAATGCATGACTTTTTTTTTTTTAAATTTATAATTTAAAAATTTTAATTAAAAAAAAGATTTTTTTTAAAACAATTGTACAAGTCCTACATAGGTGCAAAGGACAATGCAAATAGAATATTTTTCAAAGATTCCTGTAGTATGATCCATACATTTGAGAAGGGAAATTTTTTTTCTGATGGCTCGGGGAAAAAGTGTCAAATTTTGACAAATTGATAGCCTATCCTTAGGTTCTTGGGCCTTCTGGACGTGATGGTAGGGTCATATTTGACCCAAAAAATTTCAAAATTGTAGCTATTTTCTGGATCTAGCAACCACCTCCCAACTTCAAAACCTTCTAGATCTGCCTTCACATGTCTAATTTGGACAAATCAAAAAGGATAAATTGACTTTTTTGGACACCTTGAACGTGAGCTCACATTTGCACCAAGATGCTATAAACTGAATTTGCAATACAAAGCCACAAAGAAGAACCCTCCCAAAATTTGGTATTTCTATATTTTTAAATTTTTTATTAAGTTTAATTATAATTTTTTAAACTTTATAAGGGGAATAATATTCACCCTCTTTATTAAGGGGAACACTTACATTATGTGGTCACTCCTTCATAAAGGAGTGGCCCCTTATGTGAGGCCGACCTTCTTAAAAGGTGTGTCCCCTCTTTTTAGAAGGCTATAAATATATCCTCTCCACTTCTTTCCTCTTCACAATTTCAAAATCAAAATAAAAAACCTGCTTTTAATCCTAAGAGTCTAACTAATGAGGGGTGTTATTCCCCGAAACTAGTCTTGGACATATCGAGATTTTCTGATTTGCGGTTTCTGTGAAGCATTGTGGAGCTATTTTTAAGCACTTTCTATTATAAGAGCAAAATGGTAAAAAATTATTTTATATTATTTACAAAAAGAGTTGAAGACTCTTTATAGAGATTTACAAAAGTGAGATTTAGAAAGTTTCTAAATCTACACTGAAGAATAACAAAGAGATAAAATTACAATAATATTACACGATTGAGCATTAATAAGTAATTAAATATTATTCTAATACTTTCAATTATTTTTTAAGTGATTTTCAAGCCTTTTTTTCTAAGCGCTTTCAGGTATAATTTTTCTATCTTCTTTCTTTCTAAGTAAGTTGCAAGTGATATTTTAAAACTTTTAAACACTTGAAATATTTAAATACTTGAAGAGTATACTTAACTTTCTAAGATCCATCAAGGTTTGCAACCTAGACCTCTCAATAAAGACAAACAAAAAGCAATTCCACAAGCTCTCATACCATGTAAGAGTTGGTATAGAATGCTTTATATCATGTAAAATTTGGTTGAAGATGTAGCCACCCAAAACCTAGGAGCTTCAATGAAAGCACAAGAGATATCAAATATGAGAGAATAATGTTATTCCATCCAAGGATGCAAATGATAATGGATTAGGATGACTGGAATGATTGAGAATACAAAGAGAACCCCTTGGTTATATAGACCAAGGTGAGACATAGGATTATATAAGATTATGATATGTGTCTTAATCTTATGAGTTGAGACGTAAAGCAACAAGTATCCTATATGTAACTTAAGTAAACTTGAGTAAACTAGTGTAAATAGGACCTAGGTGATGAACAAGCTAGGTAAAACACTCGATTCACACTAACAAGAGGTATAGTTGTTGCTCCCTTACATCAATCCCTCATATTGTTGCTTATCAACCATATCATATCATCTAATACCAATCAGGTTTTTGTGCCTAGTTGTGATTGTTGGAAGGTTGGTGCCTTTGTCCCCTTGGATAGGTTGGTGCCTGTACAACTTGCGCGGATTCGTGACATGGCTTAATCGCCTCCTGTGGATCTTGTATAAATCTGGCATCTGTATCGAGTGTTAACAGGTTGATCTTTTGGTGCAACGACAAAGCCATTGCAACAAATGGTATTAGAGCGAGGTCACGGGTTCAATTCCCACGATCGCGCTGGGGGGAGATTGTTGGAAGGTTGGTGCCTTCGTCCCCTTAGATAGGTTGGTGCCTATCTAGCTCGCCGTAGATTCATGACATGGCTTAATCGTCTCTCGTGGATCTTGTATAAATTAGGCATTTGTATCGAGCGTTAACAGGTTGATCTTTTGGGGCAACAACAAAGCCATTGCAACAATGAGCACCCTATTTCACCTATGTATCCCTTGGCCCCTCATAAAAAGCTGGGGCAGTCTTTGGTTTAGGAAGCTCCTGTTTCAAAAAAGGCCTGTGTTAAGGAACCCTTGGCTTAGGTGGAACCCATTCTGCTGAAGGAGAGCCTTGAAAGTGAATGGGGGGTGAAGTCTGATGCTGGAGAGGGTTCTAGACAAACCAAATCCAAGGCCAGAAAGAGGGAGAAAGTGGTGGCTAAAGATGAGTTGGATGTTGATAATGACTTTTAGGATAAACAGAAAGTCATTCTGAAACATGAGCACAAGGAGAATGGTAAAGTTGTGAATGGAGGACATTGGTGGTGATGTTTTTATGGAGGTAGAGGGGATAATAAGCCTTGGCCCCTGCCCTACTTCTAAGGACATCTCTTGCCCTTGCTCCTCCATAGAGGTTGTGGCTTTTGTTGTGACAATGCGAGCTGAGAAGTTAGTTGATATGTATAAATAATTTATGACACCATCACAAAATGATGAAATGGTTTCACTTTGAAATCCATATAGTGAATCTTAAAAGCTCCTTGTTGGCCAAGGAAGTTGATGGTGAAGTGCTCATTTTGGCAGAGATGGAGAAGATTAATTTCAAGAACTGGAATGCACTGGAGGAAATCAATAAATTAAAAGTTGTTAATAACATGCACTATGCAGGATGAAAAGATATTAGTTTTGGAAAAGGACATCCAAGAAGTTAAGGCCAACATAAGGAGGGTAGTTGATGTCAGCAAAACCACCATTAGAAATAGTGCCAATAATATCAAAATGATATGATAAAAAATAAGATCCTGCTCTACTCAGGGGAAAGATGGCCCTAGCTCCAGAACCAGAAGCCATAAGGCTAGAGACATTGAAGTTGTGGAGTAAGAGAATGCAGAGTTCATGGAAAAGCACCATGACTTACTCCCGGAGGAATGGGAAGTGGCTGTGGCTCTTAATCAACTCTAATGTTTGTTGGGATCCTCTGCTGATAGTGTCTGTTGGTCGCTTTGTTGATGGCCTTTTTCGGCCTCCTTGCTGTTGAGGCTGTCTCTTTGCTATTCACTTGCTATGCTTTGGCTATTATTTTGCTCTTTCTGTCTCTTGGCTTGTAAAAGGGTGGAGGTCCTTTAAAAATCCTCCTTTTTCCTTTATTAAAAAAAACACTAAAGCAATGAAAATGCTATTTACTCCATTGAAAGCCCTATCAACATCAACATGGACATAGTATTTCTCACTATTTGCAGTATACCAATTATAATTATTAACTTTTGTTAACTGTGGTCACTATATGTTATGCAGGAATATCTGAGTGCCCTGCATTTTGTCAGTCTTATTTTGTTATTAATAGAAAACCTATTCTTCAAAACTTTACTTATTAGAATGGATATCAGAAAGCTAAGTTACGGGTTAATTTGGGCTGCCCCTGCTGTATACCTATTGGCAAATACAATACATATCTGGATACACCAAAAAATTCTTGCTGTATATAGATATGGCTCAGATATGAAATGTTTTATGTGGACCTTATCCAAATAGGAACAATCATATTTGAGCTGTATCCTTGCCAAATAGTGACAATCTCATTTCTACAGTGGATGAAAAGCGATTTAGTTTTGGAAAACAGATTACTATCGTCTGAAGAATTTCTCATTTCCAACATGAATGAAGATTGATTATCAATAGAGAGACTAAAGCAGTGGAAAAGTTATTCATGCATTCAAAGCACTATGAACATCAGAATGAAGTGCGTTTCAAGCCATTGCAATTTTTAAGTTTGCATTGTGCTAATAACACTAGATCAATGGGATGAAGAGTAAAGGAAAGAACAATATCTGTAAGATACATATAGAATGGAAAATTGAACTCACACATACCTGCATTGTACGGTATTCTGAGGTATTGTCTTAAGCATATCCTGGTAACTTAATCAGAAAGAAATATCTTAGTTGTTTTGAATAAGATCACTATATTCTGGATAAATCTTTCGTACAGTACATATCATTAAAGCAGTTATTGTTTGATTCACTTTAGATATGCATGACCTAGGCAGTTTATTGCAAACAATATTATCTTCATCTTGAACTGTTCTCTTTCTCTAGAATGCCTTGTTTTTAAAGCAGAGCTATATGGGAGAAAATAACTAATATTTGATATGTAGTTGTTATAATGAGTTGTTGGTCTTCTAATAAGAGCAGTTCGAATAACTGGCAATCAAATGTTTACTATACCTTAATTATCATATTTTGCTTATGTCAATGTTAATGATTTTTAATTTGGATGGTTTGGCAAAAATGAAACTAATTTTATGCAATTAGTTCAGGTGCCTTTGTTATGATATATTTTTATGCAAATTGCAGTTAGATCTTGTAGCAGATCTACGGCGAGAGATAGAGTCAAAAGAGGTAGCTCAGGCAGGTATACATTCCATTACATCTTAAAAAGTTGTCATTACAGTTTTGAAACTCAAAACTATCCCAACCTAACACATCAGACTTTGTTATGATTTCATTTGTATCTTTTTGATGGTCTAGTGATGTTCATTGTACATCAACTTGGGACCAAGCATTTAGGACTATCTTCACAAGAGTGTTTGAAATGCAACTATTCAATTTGATATATTTGTTCTGAATATACTAGCGTAGATATCTTAAATATAGATATTTTTTAATGCTGAGAGGTAACTAACTTGAGGTGCATATTTCATATTGAGATGTTTTAAAGAGGGGTTTGATAATCAGCTGTTTTACTTTTTTTCTACTCGCCACAATTAATTATTTAATTACCAACTACTCTGTAACTTTATCCGTCGTAAAACATCTATGAATGCAATTTTACTTTTACTTAAACATTTTTCATATGTAAGTGCAATACTTCTTGAAATTAGTTTCTTCTTTGATATGGTGATAATTTGAGGCAATTTATAGTTATTTTTCTTCAATGTGCAAATTGTTAAAAACAACTCTTTTTCTTAGGCTTCACTTCCATTGAAAATAAGTTGAAATGAGTGTTGGCTTTTAACAAATTGTTGGCTCCTCCTTGTGCAATAAGAGTTAAGGTTACCCCAAGTTTCCGGGACGGGGACGGCAGGGGACGGCGGGACGAGTCCCCAAGTTTCCGATTTTTGAGGCCAAAATTAGGGATGACAGGGGACGGCTATAAAAAAATATAGGGAAAATTTAAAAAATATAGGGAAATTTTAAATATTCAATAGATAACATGAATAAGGCATGCATAATACACATTATAGAACATTAACATATAACATTTGTGTTCAACATTATGCCAATACTCAATACGCATTCAAAATTAACATACAATTACACAAATCATGAAACAACCTCCAAGTTATAATTTATAAACTTATATCAAAATACCCAAAGGCTACATTGCTGCCATATAGTTTTAAAGTTTTAGTTTGCTATGAAAATCAAAATACAATATCGTATGTCAATAATGAATACAAATTTACAAAATAAACAAAGAGCACTGCTGCCCCTAATCATCTCTCATAACTGCATCAAAATCAGAGTCATCCTCTGAGTCACTGCCACCGTAATGCTCCTCCTCAGCCAATGGGACCCCAACCAAGCCCTCAGCTGTCTCCTCCTCATCTATCTGAGCCGCGTCCTCGGGATCAATATCCCACCGTAGAGCTGGAGTCTTCGATACTCTGGAGTTGTCGATCCTGAAGCAGAAGAGCACTATGAACGGCCACTAGCTTCTCTGCTCGTCTAGAGGTAAGTCTATTCCTCTTGACAGAGTGGATAAAGCTATATGTGGACCAATTCCTCTCTGCAGCAGAGGAACTAGCAACCTGTGCAAGAAGGCGAGTGGCAAGTATCTTCAACTGCGGTGTATCTCTCCCATGATAGGTCCACCATCCAATAGGGTTCCCTTGAGCTAATATAGCTCTATCCAACCTCGCCTGTGGTTTGCTCAAGTTTGGGCCATTAAGATTAGCAAAGTCTAGAAATTGTGACCGAAGTATTGAAGCTTGCTCGGCTGGATAAATCTTTTCAATGGCCCGTGTGAACCCATCTAAAACCTCAGGATCATCACATGGAGGCACCCTACCATCCCTTGGTGCATACCATTTTGGATTTAGAGCAAAGGCAGCCATATGAAGCGGGGTGTTCATTGTATTCCACCTCCGCGTCACAATGGGCCTAATGTGTTGCTCATATAAATCCAAAGTGGGGTCCTTTGCCAAAATAACTTGCCTGATCTTCCCAAGCATAGTGTCAAATGTCTCATATATCTCTCCAAGACTAGGAGAGTCTGTATCAGCATATCTAATGACATCTACAATGGGCGAGATAAAGGAGCAAATATATCTGCAAAATGCAAACAAAAAGTTCAAAATAATTAGTTGATAAGTTATTTGACATGTTAGAAACTTCAAAAGTTGGAACATTGGACAATAAAATTAAAATATTAAAATCAGAAATTTAATATGAAAATCAGCCATCTAATATGTCTTACCTCACATTGGCCCACCAATCATCATCGAGGATCTTTTGTTTGATGCTCTTTCCTTGAGTAGAACTTGCATTAGGCCATCTAGTCCACTCAGCATTGACCATCATCAGTTGTAGAGGCTCATGCACCTCAAGCATCCTCTCCAATAGGATGAAGTATTATGTTCAATGATTCATTATAAAAATTTAATCAATGGATTTAATTGAAAGTGAAACAAAATGAAGTAAATGGCATACCTTGTATCAATAGGTTTGAGAAACTCCTTCTTTGAAAATGTCCTGAAAAGAGCAAGTGAGGTGTGGTGGTTGCAAATGAACATCTGAATTTCTCTAGCTTCTGCCACCGTTTTTCTTCACCCAATCCATCTTCCCTATGTCTTTTCAATGCATTGTTCAATGCATGAACACAACATGGGGTCCAAAATATGTGCCTGTAAGTACCCTCCACCATCAACCCAGCCGATTTGCACACACGTGCTGAATCGGTGATCACCTGCACCACATTTGCAGCCCCAACCTCCTCTATGGTATCTCTCAAAATGGAAAATTGGAAGTCAGCATCCTTACGTCTCCCTGAACAATCTACGGCTCTAAGAAAATAAGAACCAGCAGGGCATGTGACTATGACATTGATGAGTGGCCGACGTCTACAATCAGTCCACCCATCCATCACTATAGAGCACCCCGTCCTCATCCATGTTTACCTCATCTCCTCCATTAACACATTAACTTTGGAGTACTCTTTGTCTAGGAGGGTGGTGCGTAGCTTATGATCTCCAGGGGGTACAAATGAAGGACCAACAGCAACTAAGTCTTTCACCATTTGTTTGAAATAAGAGGAACGGGCCACATGAAATGGAATGGCATGGGCAAAAAAGAATTTGGCAATGGAGGATTCACAGGTTTCTCGTGCTTGGTTTTGAAACATGGACTCAACTGAGGCTCCCTTATCACCACCAATCACCTTCCTCTTTCCTCTTAAGATAACAGTACTACCAACTGTGGAAGGACTAGGAGTAGGAGTAGGCATAGACGATTGTGAACTTGGGAAAGAAGGAGACCCAGTTTGAACCCCACCTTCACACTCCATTTGAATTGTTTGGCACTCTATAAATAGTGCATCTGTCAATGCAGGACATGTTCTAACTCCATGGCCCACCTCACCCAAAAAATGAGACCTAACTCTAGTGTAGCTGCCCCTAAACTCCTTTTCACAAACATGGCACAACCAAACCTTACTCCCCCCTGAATTTTTTTGTCTTTCACCCATGGCTGTCACAAATTGAAGGAATGGTTTTTTTTGTCTATTGGGTGTTTTGCATAGTCCTTCATAGTTTTGGAATTGGTTGATGAATGATGGTGTTGGGTAGGGGTTATTTGCTCTCTAGTTTGCCTTCTAACTTGCATTTCAACTTCACTATCACTCCCACCCTCACTGTTGCTCATGTTTTTTGTTTTTAGAATGCAAGTGTTGACTGAAAATGAAAAAAATAAAAAAAATCAGACTATGCATACTTCATATTTTGCAAAAAAAATGAAAAAAAAAGAATGGTGAAAGAAAATGCATACCTTTTTGATGGATTTGCACTCCCAACAACACTCTTTCAACCTCCTCTCCTCCAAACAGCTACTCCTTCTCCTTCAATGGCTGCAATTTTTTTTCTTCTCAAACCCTTGGCTCCCTACACAAACAAAATGAAAATAATGAACTTTTAGAGGCCTCCTTTCATTCATAAGAGAGCAAAAAATGGTGGGGCCCACGCATGCCACATAGGCAGGGCTTTATTTTTAAATTTTTTGCTTTTTGGTGTTTGGTAAAACTTAAAAGCGAATGACGGTAGTCCGGAGACGATCGAGGGGCTGACTCGGCTGTCCGGAGATTTATCGGCCGATCCCTATTTTAGGTGAAGCCCGTCCAGATCACAGGGGCGTTTCCCAGTTTTTAGCAAAAAAGGGGGACGGTCCCCCCCCCGTCCCCTAGCCGTCCCCTGGTACCTAGAACGTCCCCGGAACCGGGACGGGTGATTTTGGGGGGGGGACGCGTCCCCGGGTAACCCTGGAGTTTATCCATCTCATGAAATAACACTATTATAGCCTTCACTATTTGAAATTAGCCTCTTGTTTTTGTTATGGTATTAGTTCAAGGGTGTTTTTCTTGACTGTGCAAATATGGTAAAAATTGTTTATATGGGGATAATTCTTCACCCCTCCACCCCACATCATTGCCCCTCTTGATGTCCTTAAAATTGTGGGATGGTAGGGGATCCCCCCTAGCCATCCTTTGCCCATGAGAAAACTAGAAACATGGCTTGGAAACACTAGCCTTTTGTTATGGTATTAATTCAAGGGTGTTTTTCTTGATTGTGCAAATATGGTAAAAATTGTTTATATGGGGATAATTCCTCACTCCTCCACCCCACATCATTGTCCCCCTTGATGTCCTTAAGATAGTGGGATGGTAGGGGATCCCCCCTTGCCATTCCTTGTCCATGAGATAACTAGAAACATGGCTTGGAAACACTAGCCTTTGGGGCTTCGCATCTTGAGGACATTTATGACAACCTTCTACTAGCATAGGGATGGTTAGATATCCTCGAGTTATTAAATTAAAAAATTCGCTTTAAAAAAAAATTAAAAAAGGGCATGAGGATATAGGCCGCTTAGACAACATATTTGACACCACAAGCCCTCCCACACCCCTTATGAAACTCTAATTGAAGCATTTAAGTTTTTTTTTTATGATTTGGAGCTTGGTCAAAAGCATAGTTTACATAATCGCTGAGTACTCTTTGAGTGCCCGATTAATTGCGAGAAAACCGAGAAAATGAGTATTTCCTACGTTTACTTTCAAATCACTGTAGCAAGCATTTATACCACGTTTTTTTCTGCATTTTCACGTGGAATTTCTAGTGTAAACCCTCGTTTTTTGCATTTTATCACACACCCGTGATTTTCCCTTCGTTTTTATCACGATTTGCAGCAACAACTACAAATTAGGGCTACATTTTGCTCAAGCCACGGGCATTCAAAATTCGGTCTCGTCCAAGCCAACAATTTTGGCACCTTGACGTCAAATCCGAGTTGGTCCTCAAGTCCTTTCATTGGCTTACATTGCAATCCATTTGGCATTGAATCCGAGTTGGTCCTCGAGTCCTTTCACTGGCTTACACTGCAATCCATTCGGAACCCGACCTCGGCTCCACTCCATGGCACTGTTTCGTGATGGCGAGGGGATGAAGGAATTGGGGCGGTGCAGGCTGCGGAACTACTCCTTAGTTCCCGCATATATTTACATTAAATTTATTTAATATATATTTATTATTAATATTTGTTATATATACTATTATTATATATATTTATTTAATATATTATTATATTTATTATTAAGATATGTCGCTAAGTATTTGCCGAGTCAAAAAGTTTGGGCTTGTCGAGTACTCTCTGAATCTAAGTATGTAAACTATGGTTATATTGTTAACTTACTATTATGGCACTACCGTATCAATTATCATATAGTTAACTATTTTTAAGTTGTCGAGTATTTGTCGAGTTTTTGTTGAGTCAAAATTTTTGGGCTTGCCAAGTACTCTTTGAGCCCAAGTATGTAAACTATGGTCAAAAGCAATAAAATTATGAAAAATGACGTGCCATGAGGTTCCATGTGGCCTCAAAGTTGTTGCCCTTAGACTTCATAGGGGGTGCAATCCTCCAAACCTATTGGGGGTTGCCACCCCTAGATCCCCACTTTGTTTTTTAAAAAGCAAAGTATCAAAATTGTTTTGGGTTGTGCCAAATGGAAAATCAACAGTTTTGTCTAGAGTTTTTTCCAATTAAATCCCGAGTAATTGAATTTGATTTAAATTTTTTGGTCTGCCAAGTAAATCCAATTTTGATATTGATAGCCTAGGGGCATAGCTGTACTTAGTTCTAAATTTTTTAATGCCTATAATTTTACTACTATGACTGTGTTGGGCATTTTGTCATTTGTGATTATTTAGCCTTGGTGCCTTTCATCGTAATGAAAATAATGAAATTTCTAATTTTTTGTTGTTGCTATACTTGAATCAATGAACATTGAACATTGAATATCAAATTTCATATATTATATGAATGTCTACACTTGAATTTTGATGTCATGTGATTAGTAAAAACTTAACTTTGTCTTTGTCTCTCTCTCGCTGTTCCTTAAAAATGCCCTTGGGACTATGATCCTTGAAATTTTTTTCACCATTCCTTGTCATCCCTATCTTGGAAACACTATGGAACATATGGTAAAAACGGTTCTTTTTCATAGCCTTCACTTCCAACAAAAAGAGGTTTAAAAATTGCTAGTTTGGGTTTGGGTATTCGTATGACAGTTGACCCATTATTCTTCAACATCATCAATTGGTTCATTAGAGCACAATTACCATTCCCACCAGCTGAACTATGCATGTATTGTGTAGTAGCCTTGTAATGACATCCCTAGTCATGACCACTACAAGTCGTGCAATAGAAGGAAACAAGTGGAGATGCTCTAGCCATGATTTTGGGCCAAAAAGGGGGTGTTCATTGCTTTTGTTGGATGAAAATTTTGGAAAAAGAAAACTCTAGTTAATGTCATTTAGTGTATCCTAAATGGGCAATGTTTTTGAGGGTAGTTGATTGAAAGGTTCTGGTGAAGAAAGCATTGAAGTTAGGAACTTTTAAGATTAGGTTTTTAAAGTTTAATATTTTCATTTAAAAAAAACTATTTACTTGCGTGCAGATATGGCCAGCTTTGAGTATGGACCAGCTTGGGTATGTATGGGGTGTACCCAAGCCAAAACCCATAGTTTAGGGCTGGATCTTGGACATACCTATATTTACCTGGACCGTACATTAGTATGGGTTTGACTTGGGTACACAATGTACACACTTAACTAAATGTTGGGTCTTTTGTGTGCAATAAGTGTTTATCCATCTTATGGAATGATATTATTACAACCTTCACCCTACATTTGCTTCCTACGTGTGCAATAAGTGTTTATCCATTGAAGTATGCCTCTTTGCATAATTATGGCAAAAAACCTAATCATTTATTGCATATTAAATTTGATTATAAAGAATCTCTCTAATCTCTCTCGACTGCATTATCTAGGCAAGCAATCAGTCTTGCTACTTTTATAATATCAGAAGCTGATAGTTGAACGGTGGTCATAGATGTTCTTGTTAGCAAATTGGACATTGCAGAAGGCAGGACCTGTAGTGAATACCTCTTGCAAAAGCTTATTGATATTGAATGGGAACCATATAGAGATAACATCCCAGTTAATGAATATACAGCTTCAGTAGCAAAAATGTCACTCTCTTAGAGCAATCACCAACTCTGCCAATTGTTTCACTTCTTCGAAGTGCTCCATAGATCTGATCCATTAACTCTCAAAATAGTGTAGTTCAAGAACTACAAATATTTAAAACTACTGTTCTACTTGCTCCAACAAATGACATTTTTAAAAAGGCATAAATGTTTTGAAAAATCAGAAATAAACATGCTGGCAATTAAATGAATCAACACAAATAACTCAAGAATTTACCAAAGAAATCTTGATAGGGGAAAATCGAACTTTGGTGACTGCAAATGCTTGTCTATCTTTGATGGAATTAATGAAAGAACAAGTACAAGAAATGGTATAACAATAGTTGTTCCTCTACTATATCAAGCCTCTGCAAACTATGAACAAACACATTTCACTAATTCTTCTCAAAACAACACTTAGATCAACCCTCTCATGCCAAAACACACACTATCCACCTCTAGTTATAGTTATTGGTGATGCTGGAGCATGCCACCAGGCCATATAAGAATCCTCAAAAAGCTGGAAGTGCGAAGGACATTGTTTTGTTTTAATTTTGAGTTTTCAACAGTTGGGTCATTTCCGTGGGTGTAGACTCGTCTCAAAAACATGGAATTTCCCTTGTTTTGTTATCAAGTTTTCTGAATTTGTTATTCTATTCTTGTCTCTGTCTATTTCCCAAATTCAACTTATTATTCAAGTTTTATTATGTTGATCCTTATGGATCACACCTCCATGTTGGGGAAGAGTTCTCCCACTTTCTCTGGAGAGTACCACTTAGCTTGGATCACCTTTTTATTTTTGAGACCCACTTTCCAAGACCTGTGGGTTCTATTTTTGGTCTCCCTTGTTTTTCTTTGCAAAACAATATCCTCTATGGGCATGGCTCTTCCATTCATATCCAAGACTTTCAAAAAGGGGTAGCATTTGTTCCTTTCCTTAATCCAACATAGAGTGCTCATAAAGCTGCGAGTATTCACAATTTACAACTAAATGCATCTTAATGAAAGGGGGTAGATCAATTCTAAAATCATTTTCACTTATTGTCTTCAAAAGAGTGGAAATTATATATCTAAGGGGCTTAAATTTCTTGATTTGGCTCAGAAGTCTCTACGTACCCAAGGAAAGCCAAACTTCATACCCCACGTTGAGTTTGTGCTCTTTTTTATGCTGGTCATGTCTTTCCTTGTACATATTTTGAGGCTTTTCCAATTGTTATTTTACTTCGAGTTGGATTTGTCTAATCCTCTCAACAAATTTAATTCTTTAGCCACTTCCAAATCTTGTCCTACTCTTTTTTTTCTGTTCCAAAGCTATATCAAGTGGACTTGAGGGCAGATACCCCAAGCATGCTCAAAAGGCGACTGATTTTTAGAAGAATTAATTCCCCTGTTAAAAGAGCGCTGAATATAAAGAACAGATTCATCCCAAGTTTCGGAACACTCACTATTGTATCACCTTGAGTTGCACCAAGGTCTTGTTGACTCTCTGTTTGCCCATCTGTTTGTGGGTGAAAACCAATACTCCTTTTTGAGCCTTGTATCCATCATGCTCCTAAAAGTGGACCAAAGTTTGCCAACAATTCTAATGTTTCTATTTGAACCAATCAACTTTGGAATCTCAATTGCATCCATACATTAGCAAAAAATATTTCAGCATTTTCTTTTTCTGAGTCTTTTTGCAAGTTGACACTCCTTTCAAATAAAATTTTGTGATTTTTACACGTTTGACAATGCAAGCATTTTTGTCAAACTGTTTGCAGCATACCAATTTAGAAATGTCCAAACTTGCCAACAATTATAATTTCTCTAGCGAAAACAATGGTCTTGGGAAGCCCAAAGTGCACCCATATATCAGCTAAGAACATTTCAGTAATTTTCTTGTGATAATATTTTTGCAAAGAGTTAGTATGCACACTTTACTATATCCTATCTACTACCACAACCAAATAATCATTTTCATGCCAACTTGTAGGTAATCCTCTTACAAAGTCTGTAGAAATGCTTTCCCATAGCCGTATTGGAATAGGAAGAGACAAATACATTCATTCTTTTCTTGTTTTAAATTTTCTAGTGCAACATAACTTGCAATCTCTAGGAAACATTGCTACTTGCTGCTTTTTAGGCCAAACCAAATACCTTCTCAAATGAGCCACTATTTGACAAACACCAAAATGACCCACAACTTTGGACATATGTGACTCCCTCATAAGTAGTCTTTTTGTTTTTGGCTAACATAATTTTTCTAAGTTATATGGCAACCCTCTTTGAGATAGAAGTTTTCATCACTTTTGCAACACCTTGAGCTTTTAGCTCTTTGAACCTATTCTCAAAGTCTTCATCGTCAACATATTCTACAACATAAGTCTCTTGGTAACCATAGCCATAGTTGATATTGGTTTTAACTTTTGACATAAGTGGCCTAGACAACATATGTGACACCACACTAGTATTTCCTTTTTTATATTTGATCACCAAATGAAATTGTTGTAAGAATTCAATCCATTTCTAGTGTCTTGTTTGTTGAAATTTATTTTGTGCTTGCAAATATTATACAGGTTGATGGTTAGTATGCACTATAGCTTTTTTATCAAACAAGTAATGCCTCCATTTACCAATAGTTTTAACTAGTGCATACAATTCTTTATCATAAATAACATATCCTTCAACTGCTGAAGTAAAAATTTATGAATTATAACAAATAGGCATACCACATTGAAGCAAGACAACAACTATAGCATACTCACTTTCATCATTCTCTCAACGTAAGAGCATGACTTATTTTATATTTTAATGTTTCAAAAGTTTATCATGTTCTTTACCCCAGTGCAAACTCCTTCCCATAGTTGTAAATTAGTGTAAAAGTGAGGCTATAGAGGAAAAGGAAGGAATAAATTTCCTCATATACTGAGCAGCCTTTATGAAACTCCTAGTTTCAATAGTACCTTTTGGTGTAGGCCAATTCATTATAGCTTCTGCTTTTGAAGGATCCATTCTCACCCGTCTTTCAATCACATGAGCTAGATAGATCAATAATCTTTTGCCAAACTCACATTTTTTCATGTTACATAATAGTTGTTTTTCTTTCAATATTTGCAAGACTTCTTTTATATGGGTGAGATGTTCTTCCCAAGTAACACTAAAAAAAGGATATCATCTACAAATAAAATCATGCATGTATCTATGAAATCCAAAATTGCACGAACATGGATATGGATACAAATACGGATATGGTCTCAGATACTAATATGGCCATTTTTTAAGACCCCCAATATGGATACGGCTGGATACGACATTCATAAAAAACACACATATATTTAACACAATTTTCTAAGCTATTAGAGGAGATTTTCATTGCTTTAAAAGCAAATAAGTAAATGTAAATTAAAATGATATTAAAATTTAAATATTAATAATTTAGTAAAGAATAAACAATTAAATATGTCTGAATAAGTTTTATTTATATGTAAAGAATAATTTTTAATTTTTTAAAAATATCTAAACATTTAGACAACATAATATAAATATAAAATTATAAACAATTAAATTTCTTACATCTATAAAAATTAAGACACCAAAAAAAATAGTAAGAGTTGCAATACAAGAAGACCCAGAAAAATGGTTTCTTGAAATAGAAAAACGTTTCATTTGTCTTCCTCATTTGGTGTAGGCTTTGTTTATATAAAACAAAAAATTTGCACGATTGAAGTTTTTAAAGATTAAGTTTAGGAGGATTCATGTCATTTTTTTTGAATATCAGATCACACAGTATCCGGCACGGTTGGAAAATTAGAGTTTTTTGGGCATGCGTGGGTATGGTATCCAATGTATATCCATGCCATATCGTGTCTATATCCGTTTTGGATACAGAGATATACACGCTTGGGGAGGAGCAGGGGCATATCCAGCTACTTTGATGAAATCCTTTTATACATCATTCATAAGTCTTATAAAAGTAGTGGTGTGTTACAGAAACCAAATGGAAGAACTAGCCATTCATAAAGGTCTTGCTTTGTTTTGATTGTAGTTTTCCATGTATCTTCCTCCATATACACTTGATAAATCCTGATTTAAGATCCAACTTGGTAAAAATATTTGCATTATATATTTTAGTGTATATAAGTTAATCAGGCACAAAGAATCTCTTTTGCGCACCTCAAAATGGAAGGTCATGCTCTTGTATAGTGGAAAAATTATGTAATCAATTGTGAAAGAAGGAAAAATCCTATTTTATGTAATTGGGAAGAATTTAAAGATTTAATTCATAGAAATTTCTGCCCTATTGGGCACAACCAAAAAATAAAATGGATGTGTTATAAGCAATCAAGTGGGCAAAGTGTATGATTATGCCACAGAATTTAGAAGGATCATTTATTCTTGGAAGAAGATAAATATTTTTAATGGTGATCTTATTTAGTGCTCTATAGTTAATACACATCCTCCAAGAACCATTCTTTCTTTTGTTCCATCATAATAGGTGAACCACAAGGTTAGGTACTAAGGCTTATGACCCTTTTTGTAGTTCTTGAATTTGTTTCTTCTAATTGCTTTGTAAGAGTGGTTGCCAATTTAATTTGATATTTGGTAGAAGAGATTTAGTTAGAAGTTATGCTCTACTTCCCTTCTTGGTGGCAACCCCCATGGCTCATGGAACACTTCCTAAAAGGATGACAAAATGTCATCCAAGCCATCCAATTTAGAGTTAGTCACAATAGAAATACCCAATCCATCATCTTTCTCATCTTTCAACAAAAGTAAACAAAATCACTTGGTTTCTTGAAATAACTTAACAGGTTGATTAGAGATTCCCAGTGCAACCTTTGCCTTACTTTGGTACCCCTTGATGATATATTTAATTCCGTCCTTGTTCATTTTGTATTTGTTAGCCATCCACATTAGAAATGCAGCTTCAACATAGATGTATGGACTTCCACGCACCATGTCAAAAGCATCAAGAGGAATTACATATTGTCCATTTACCCCAAATTGAAATTTGTATTTCATTGTTAGCTGCATTACCCAAAAGATATGGGTGAGGTTGTTCATATGTTTTCAGACCAAATCTTTTAACCATTTATTCTGCAATTAAATTGCATTGTGAACCGAGATCTACCAATGCAGTAACTTTTTTCTTCCTTGCAATTTCAAGATAAATTTTTTGTTAATCTCTTCAATTTTATCTTTTTCCCTAGTGTTGTTGCCTATACAGTCAAGCCTATTATTTACATCTGAACTATCTTCTATTTCAATTTTCTCTCATATTGCTGCCTGGGACTTTTTTTGAGTCCTCTTTATCCTTATTTTTATTCTTTGGATGTAGCTTGAAATGTAATTTGCAACACTTAACATTAA
>VDFB02197000.1:0-13995 GCA_007258455.2 Sequoia sempervirens
CTCACTTCTGGCCGATTGCAGAGGCCGTGTAAAGCCACCATTGCCTAAGGCTTATTTTGGCAATTGCTTGTCTCTGGGTATTGTGCGTACAACAGCAAAAACTTTATTTGCAAACGATCTCTGCTTTGCTGCGAGCCTCATACAGGAGCTCGTCAATTCCTGTACCACCAAAGGGCAGATTAATAATATGGTAGATTGGTTGGAATCTCCTGATAGCGGTTTTGTGCCTCTGTTTCATGAATTTGCAGGGCTTTGTATTTGTAATGTGGTAAGTTCTCACTGGTTTCCAGTTTATGAGATTGACCATGGGTGGGGAAGGCCATTGAATGTGCAGGCTGCAGCCATGAATGAAAATGGAGTTTTGACTTTCTTTGCTGCAAAAGATGGAGGAGGAAGCATAGTTGTATCCACTCGCCTTCCTCAACATCAAATGGAAACCTTAACTCATCTCCTCTCTGTCTCACGCTGATTAAAGCTTACCAAAGGAGACGTGTGTTTGGTTTCACTTAATCAATTAATTATAAATATGCTTATTTTCACAGTCCATTTTAATTAATTGGATGTTCTGCTGATATCCATTGTTAGAATCACTATTACTAGCACTTGCATAGAAGGAGAAGCAAGGATCACTCTAGAAGAAAAATATTTCTGAGTCAATATGTTAGAAAGTATTATTTAATTTGTGCATAGAAAATGTATATTTTTATTTTCTATATTTTTGTATATAAAGATATTTAAAGTATGATGTATTAGATTGTTAATTTTTTTGTGTATAGAATATTATTTTTTACATTTAATATTATTTTATAGATTAAATTAATAATGATAAGAAAGTATGTCTAAAGGAGCTATTTGAAATATGATTGTATATTTATTTTTATAATCAATTGGAGGAATGTTCTATAACAACTTTAATTTTGTTTGGAATAGAAAGTTAAATGATGCCTACACAACATATGAGGATAGCTACTTGTCCAGCCATCTTAGATAGAAAGATTCCTGCTTGAAAAAGATGTTTTAGGTAAGATCAAGGGGTAGAAGCCTAACAAGAACCACCACATTCCTAATGGATCTCTCAAAATAGTATAGCTTTCCTTTCATTTCTAAGCACAATCTTATTATAATAAAAGGAACATCAATGCAATTGATTTAAAGACACATTATAGGTGTGAGATCTATTTGTTATTGTCTTTCAACATATCAATAACATAGTAGACTTTAGTCCATAAAACAACTAGAGTAGATGAGAAATTTGAGTTGCAAGTGACATGATTGATCAATGTTAAAGCCTATAAATGTGGAATTTGGAAGTCCTAATATTTTATGCAAGCAATCATGTTAGTAGGAAATGAATTTTATAACTACCTAAAAAGTTAATCCAATTTGATAGATGCATTCCAAAACATTTCACAAATTCTTGATGTTGGAAGAAATTGTACTATTCATCAGCTCTAATGATTTTAAAATTTAGTACCAATATACGATGATCCAAAATTGACATTTTTTACCCTATCAAATAGAGAAATTCATAGACTTGTACATAAAATAGTTCCAATTTATTTGCAATTTGCAGATTTTACTTTCAATGTCAAATCAAATATTTTATGTTGTTTATTTTATTTTATTTGTCTAGATTTTATTTTGTTGATTACCAAAATGACCATAAATTCATCTTTTCAATGCATTGAAGGTTTTAAATGCACATATCCATTGTTGTCCATTTAGTGCTCTCCAATTGTTGTAGAATATGTTTTATTGCCTAGACTTTGTTTAAATACATTTCAATTCATTTAAAGATGAATAAAAGTGACCAAACATAATTGAAGAATCTCAAGTTAGAGCAAGAAAAAATGTCTACTTTTATTTCCATACCTGTGTCATAATTATATCAATTGCACTTTCTTCTCTGGTTATGATAACATAAAAATGCACATTTGTTTCAATCCACTCTTTTTCTCTTACTGCATTATCTTGATGATGGATCATGGAGTTTGATCCGAAACGTCAATGCTAAAAATCACACACAGTTTCAAACCAGAAATCTCAGCAATACATAAACCAAACAGTATTTCATGACAATCTAGATGTGATTTGCAACATAGCAGCACCATATTATAATAAATATCATAGCTCATGGCCATTGTCAGCTCAGAAATAACCAATTTAATAAAGCCAAAACCACATGATTGTAACCAAGCAGCTTCCTTAGAATAATTAAATATAATACGATAAACAGAAAGCATCCAAACGCTCGATTAAAAAATCAAACCAAGTTTCCCAAAATTTCGATGAAATGCACCGCAGGCAATATTATATACATAAAGCAAGAATCGAAAGACAATTCGGGGGATTTTTTTCCCGCATGTTCTGCCGGCTGATTCCAACTCCAACAGTGCAACATGTTAGACTAATCCACCAGAAATTTTCCACCGTCCGATTTAGCCTTAACCCTAGGAACTTTAGCAATCCCTCTCGGCACCGGTTCAAACCTCTGCAGGTTCATAACGAATTGACGAACAAGACAGCGGGTCTATGGCTGGACGAATTTCACACCATTTTAAGTTAAACTAAAACTTACGTAATAATAGTTCGGAGAAAAACCTTAGCAGATCGACTCTACTGTAATTTTAACAACGCAAGCACAATGTGTATATCAGGAAAAACAAGTGACCGGAAACGAAAATAAATGAAATTAAAACAAGATTTTTAAGAATAAACCATCAACATTTCACACATACCTGAAATTTCACAGCAGCGTTTACATGTGAGCACTGTAAAAGAATGCTGCTAGTGCTATTCGAACCCGCGTCAAGTCATGCCCTTCTCTTTGGCAGTAAAGATCGAAGGAAAGCTTTATGTAGATTTCGTTACGATAACCGCAGTTTACCCACTTAACCTAACCCCGGTTATAAGTCGGTTTCGGGGCTCATAATTTTTTATGCATCACCTGTGACAGAAGCTTGCGCTGTAGGTAATATAAAAACAATGGAAATCCAGTTAACTTTTTTCCTCATCCTTGGGTTAATTTAAATAAATTTGCTTAATTCTCTTGAGAATTGTAATAACAGTCACAGCCTAAAGAAAAAGAAATTTATCCTGAGAATTTTCTCATATTCCGAGACTATAAACTGTGTGTATTCCCGTAATCTATACTGAATGGATCTCAGTGAGATCGGAGTGAGGTAGTAGTTATGGAGATGTTTCCTCCAAGAGTAATCGACATAAGACCCTATGCAACAAGTTTGTCAGTTTCAGCAACTCCAAGGATCTACACCACCCTCTTCTTATATTGAACAAAATACTCGAACTGCTGTGGCATCCTAATAATATGTACCTGCAAACAGAAATAATTCTGATTTATTCTCTAGTAAAGTAAACAAAATATGTACTACCGATAAAATATAAATTATTCTACGAATTGCAGTCCAGTATCGTTTAGAATCCAAACGCCTCGTAGAAGCGAAATTCTCCTGGAGCAATGCATCCCTCAAGCAAAGGACCTGTATATGGTGGTATCAGAATGCCTGCAATTCCACTGTAGGGCGTAGAGCTAAACGCAGAGAAGAAAATAATCAGACAGCGTGGATAAGGATACGTAGAAAACAGGATTTGATTTGGACAGTTGTTTCAAAGATTTTCTGCGCCTGAAATTTGGCAACTAAAAATGGTTTACCAGCGTGAGACAATGATTTAGTGGCATGAGACAGGTTTTCCGGTAAATTATGGACTGGCAAATCCACAGGGATAGCTAAAACAAAAAAGGAGATTTTTTTTGTTTTTTTCTGCGCATGAACTTTGGTACATTGTGTATTTCTGAATTTTTATTCATCTTTGTATCTCAGAATTATTCAATATTAAAAATTTTTGGTATATTGTTGATATCCATACAGTGGTAAGATTGAATTTATTTTTTATATTTTGGTACTGACCGCAATTTTGGAGAGTCATTATTTTAAATTTAAATAATATTTATTTTTAGAATTTAAATTTCAGGTAATCTGCTGAAATTATGAAGTTAATACATTCTTCATGGGAAGAGCAAAAATTCATAGAGATACAATGAATAGAAGAGGAGATAGGAAATGCTAGGGCATGTCGTAAGAAAACTACAAAATAAAAAGTGAACAATGCAACAAAGGAAATAATGTTCCAAACATGATCCATGAAGATATTAGATAGCATTCTTGATATTAAAGGCTACAAAAAAGTGTGTGATAGAAATTAATCCATTGGGTTCACTAGGTCTATGATGCCTTGTAGATCTACAAAGTTGACTTAGAAGTTAGATAAGCAACCTCCTCTTATTGAAGTGAAATAAAAATAGGAAGTAATAAATCTAGTATGATCGCCTCTTGTATACATGCCTCTATAAAATCATCAATGAAGGTCAAAGATCTCTTGTAGGAAGAGAGTAATACATCTCTTCTAGATATTGATGAAGGTCAAAGTCCATAGAGACAAGATTCTAAACTAAGGAAATCGGTTCTATAATAAATTCAAGCATTGGCATCTATGCGAAGCAATGCACATTAGGGTTTCATTCGTATATGACAAACCTTACCTACATTTCGTTTTTGGTGACAAACATATGTACTTCCCTTGGAATTTTAGTTAGTTAAAATCTTAAAGGATATTTTTAACTAATAATATTGATGATTTTGTGAAATTATATGAAATTAAAATCATAGCATATATGCATCATTTACCTAGTGTATGTTATATTATATTAAAGCGGTTTGTTGCTAGAAAAATCATTTTCTTGAAGGACATAATTTGTTAGAAACATCTTTTGAAGTATGAGCAATCTCTTTTAATGACACTTATGTCACTATCACAACCACCTTATTGGGATCAACTAGAATCAATTTATTAACGGTAGCTTCATCCCCATTCCATATCAAAAACATTAGTTTAAAGTAAAAAATGATGGAATAACTAAGGTTCAAATGGAAACTATTGGTGGGAATTAATACATGATTTTTGGGGCCATACAATCCCCCCTCCAAGGAATTGGAAGTACCAATCCTTAAAACCTAGGATAACCTCTAAAGTAGGTCAACTCCTATTCTAATCCTAAAAAATAAAATTGTTATGATGAAAATGGAAAAGGAAAACAAAAATGAAGAGGCAATATTGGAGAATAGATAGACCTTTTAATTCAATATTATAGAAAATTCAAATGCCTTCAAGATTTTCATAAGAAAAACTAGTTAACAAAAATGTAAGAGGTGATCAATTAAACATGTTGCTAACATTCAAAGCAATCATGATCAATTTAGATGAAGAGAAAATGAGATAGCCACAACATCTTTATTAAGAATTCCAAAACATGTATAGTTATATTTGGTTTTATAATGCCATGTTTAAAAAACTAGCTTATTAAGGAAATACTAAGTTGTAAAATAAATGGTTTTGGATTCTATTTAACAAGCTTAAAAGTCTAATTTAGAGAATAAATTAGATGCTTAACATCTATTTCTTTAAAGTAAAAAACTATAGTTAAAAAAATATATGAGGAGATTTAGAGCTCCAATCTTTAGCAACTTCACT
The DNA here is from genome assembly GCA_007258455.2 of Sequoia sempervirens. Taxonomy (NCBI): domain Eukaryota; kingdom Viridiplantae; phylum Streptophyta; class Pinopsida; order Cupressales; family Cupressaceae; genus Sequoia; species Sequoia sempervirens. The sequence continues at coordinate 5,551 of VDFB02197000.1, forward strand.
TTCAACATAAATTCATTGTACTTGGGAAGCAATAAATCATTGATTTTGTATATTGATAATCTTTTATTTTGATCTTGTACATATTCTTGCATGAACATTTGCGGTTTTCTCTTAGATAATCAATTGTATATAATTTGGATTGTTGTGTTCCTTTGGGAAATTCTTCATTTATGATATGGAATTCAACAGAAAAAAGTATCTAAGGGGTACCTCTACAATTAGAAGGTACAAAACTAGTTTGTAATATCTTAACTTTCTAAAATACTTTATCCAAAATAATTTGAGAATACTATATGTGAATCAAACTAAATCAATATTATTATTCAACAAGACTTACAATAGCTTTACAAACACATAAGTATCTATAGAACAACTTAGACAAGGATCATCTAACAAGCGTCACTCAATCATGACTTTGTTGAAGTGATGTACCTTGTCATGGAGTATTTTCTAACTAAAATACTATAGCTAAATAGTTAAGGTGAATAAAAATAGTCTCAAACTAAGAGACTAAATATAAGGCAGTATGTGAGGTAGAATAACCAATATTATAATTTATTCAATTACATATGTGAAAATACAAACTTAATAAGAAATACGATTATCAGGTAATTCTTGTGTCTTGGGTAGCATATGTACCCATTGTGTATCATTATCATTTCTCAAAAAAAAATAGCCTTCATTACATTCAAAAGAGATGAAAAATGATGCTTGACATTTTGAAAGGAAGTAGAGTATGTGGAAATGCCTCCAACAATAATATTTTGAGGAGAGGGTTAAGAAAATTTTAATCTTTTAATAATTATAGAAAGTAGGAACACATTTAAACATAAAGTAATCAATATATACCATAACACACATGTACATGGGGAAAACCCTTTGGAGAGACAACACTCCAAAGTGTCTCAATATATTATTTAGTAAACCATGATTACAATATACTTGTACAAAAATCCTCACAAGAGTATCACCAACCAAGGATCTGAAGGAATTCTTACAACTCAACAATATATAAAAAATTCTATACACAACCTTCATCTCAAGCACCTAATATATAGGAGATACAAAACTTAAAACCATCAAATTGTAATTATAAATCCATGAGAAAAAAACCGCCCAAAAGTGGTGCCTAGATTATCCCCCAATCAAAGATGTCTTATGATGCGTCATAAACTAGTCAGTAGGTGTAACTTCCCTTTACAACTCTTTTACGTGTCCAACAACTATTTATATTTCTTATGCAAAATTTTGATAGCCATATCTTGATCCAAAGGGTTGATTGGGACCTTTTTAAAAATATAAAGTACCCAAAGAGATCTACACAGCTATGGGTCGTGTGGAGCAATCAAAAATATTTATTTTTTCCAAAAACCAACTCTATAGCCCAAAAATTGAGTTTTTAATTTTATATTTGAAAATCATACTCTTTTGTGATCTTAACATTAGGGCAAGGTTGAGACACATTTCTCAATATTATCCCACTTTTCGAACACCTTGCAAGATAAAATGAAGTGGCAACAACATTATCTAATTAATAGGGATCAAGAGGCCCATAGACTCATAGCACCACCTGAATTTTTTTGTGCTCATTGACTTTGTTAAAGTATTAATGACATTCTTCAAAGTGTCACTTTTACTAACATCACCCTCCCATTATCTACCATATGTCAAACAAAATGGTATTGGACATCAATATAATTTTTCTATGCATGAAAGGTTGGGTTCTTTACCAAACATATGGCACATTGACTATCATAATGAACCATAATGACTCTTTCCTCCAGCTCAACATCTAAACACAATCTCTTAATACAAATTATTCCTTACAAGCATTAGTTTCTAATATTTACTCTACTTCTATAGTGGAAAAAGCAACCACGACCTGTTTCTTATGCATCCAACTGATTGCACCACCAAACATAGTGAAAACATATCCATTAGTTTATTTTATATTCTCATTATCTCTAATTCAATATAAATCCACAAATCCACAAATATAAATAGAATATATGTCCCCTATAGGATAACCATGATAACATAAGGAATACTCAAAGGAATCCTACAAATACCTAAATAGTCATTTCACTACATCCAGATGTACTCATCCAAGATTAGTCAATAATCAACTAAGGACTCCTAATTCCTAAGAATTTATGTCTAGTCTTATACAAACCATACCATACATCAAACTCCTAACTACGCTAGCATAAGGTACTCTTCTCATATCATCCATCTCACTAGAATAAATTGGACAGTTCTCAATAGACAACTTTGTCCCCATCATAATAGGAACACACAATGGTCTACAATTTATCATATTAAACCTCTCCAGCATTGATTTTTCATACTTACTTTGTCCCAAGGGTATGTGCAAAAATATGGGGAACCAAAAACTTGCCACAACCACTTTTTGGTCCATCTAGGACATAACACAAACATGTTATGACACACTCATTTTTTTTAGATAAAAATAAAATTGTGTAGAGGTTGAGCTCATTTGAACTTGGCCTCTCAACACTTCATAGTAGACAACAAGCCAAAGATAGCATGCACACATTTTGGATTTGATCAAGTCACCCCCAAAATACTACCACAACATCTATGAGGTCGAGGAGGTGGGTTTTGTTTTGATTATATTAAAACTAGAGAGGCCAATACCCATAACAAATTAGCCAAGGAGGTGGGTTTTGTTAGTTTATTAGTGAAAAAATCAATTAAATAGAAAGAGAAATAAAATTATTCAATTGTATTTAATTTTTAAGAATTGAAAATTCCCCACCAATTCATAAAACCCCTAGTGAAGAACAACCACAAAAAACTCCTCCAAAAATTCCTTGACATCCTCCTAGGATGCAAGTAAACATCCTAGGGAAAGGGTATCTGCAAGATCATGATGGGCCAAAAAGTGGCAATATGATGGGTATTTGTAGGGTATGTGGTTGACGACTTTTTTTTTACCAAAATTTGATAAAATAAAAATAATTTTAAAAGGATTCTCAGCTTTCCACCAATATAAATTATGTTTTACTTTGAATTTAATAAATAATTATTATTCATTTTCTATTTGAATTATACTAAAGTGCTAATTGATAGGCTAATTGAAAAACATCTATAGCTTTCAAACGGTATCACATTTTTTGAATCTGAAACATGCATCACATTCTATGTTTTGCATACTATAGGATTAAAAAAATAAAAATTGAATTTCATGAAGTTTTGACCAAGTTAAGGTGGTCAGACATACGAGTTTTTATATTTTTTAAAAGTTGTAATAAAAAAATCATAATTAATTATTTACTTGGACAAAAATTACAAAAAAATGTGCATCACATCCGAACGGGAGTCCTCTACTTATGTGTAAAATATTATAAAAAAATATTATCATTTTATTGTGGTTAGGGTGGTTAGACAGACACCTACTTCTTATTTTTTCCCTAAAATTTAAGTACTACTGCATGGAATTTTCAAAGTTTCACCAAATAGATTTTTTTTTATAAAATAAACCTAGTAGTTTAGAAACTACATTCAATTTGCTACATATTCTATTTTTACATATTTTTTTAATAATATAGATAAATTATTCAAATTTTTATGTCAAGTTGCCTAACTCTAATTTTTCTAAATTTTTTGCCACTTAAGGGCCTGTTTTTTCCATGATGATCCTGCACATACCTGAAAATAGAAAACAATAAAAAATAACTTCAAACATTAATTGAAAAGTTGAGAAATCCAAATGGAACTACTTCCCATTGGTCTACCCTTGCCACTTAATTGAAATATATCATTTCTCACATAGATTTTGTGAGTGGAAGAATGAACATTTGGTCAAACAAGAGGGATGAAGCACAGAAATATTATGCCACCAAATTATCCTACTGGAACAAGTAAAAGAAAAAATATTAAAATCCAATTTGTGTACATTGTTCATTTACCCATGAACTAGTGCACCCCTACATGGTAGTTGTAAGAGATTCCCTATCCATTTGTGCCAACACAAAGGGATAAAGAATAATTTTTAAGATAGGTGGTGGACCATTTTTTACCATTCTCCATGCAACAAAAAGGAGGTACCACAATATTTTTTGATGAAACTCTATTGCAATTTTATCTTCAATAAGATCCCAAACTAATTTTACATGTGTGAGTTCAAGGGTAGTCTACATAGGATAAAGAGGGGGCACATTGTTTTCAAGACTAGGCATGGAGAACCCTTGCTAAGCCAAAAATTGAGCATGTCACAATCCCTTTCATTGTGAATGAAAGTGTTGAGGTGGAGACCCTAGAGCTTATCATCTCCCTCACTCAGACCTTGTTACAACACATTAGGATTTCAACACAAGGTGATGAGGGTGAGGCTCCCAGATCTCAACATTCACCTCACATTTAGCAAAATTATGGGTCTATGTATGATTATGGGTATGAGGATGCTCAGGATGCATGTGGCCAGTGTTGAACACCCAGAATACTAAGAGGGGGGGTGAATTAGTATTCTTTTAAACCATTCAAACATTTAATTATCCAATCCACTTAGCAGATTCAATTGCAATAAATGAAATAAATCATGAAACATTCAACATCACATAACACATGAACACCAATAGTTTTACATGGAAAACCCAAAATGGAAAAAACCATGGTGAGGATTAGCTCACAATATATTATAACCGATTATAGTATATTTATAGAAGTGTTCACTGCAGGTGGGCTCACTATCCAAGTGGACTCACTGCACACTAAGAAAAAAAGAGATATAAGAGATTTTGTGGCGCATAGCCTAGATTGAATTGTTACAACTACATCTATCACATGCATGAAATACAATTCCAATAAAGCTCAATAAACTGACTTTACATACTTCATCAAATTTTGATCTAACACTTTGATTTCCTCTGTATTTGCATCACTTTGATATTCTACTCAACATTCATAACTTAAATTCATAATGCTTTGATAATATTCGCTCAATTTGCATCACATACATGTCTATCATTCATAAAAACACTAAAAAGGATCTAACTATATTCTCTTCAGCATAAACATCGACTTAGGGTGCAAGCCTAATTGATATAGGGACCCTCTAAATTTAATGAATTTATAAAATAAGAATATAATGAATTAAAAATACATGAATTTGTGAATGGAAGATACAGCTGAATGAAGTGGTTAGATGCAGTTGAAAGAAATGGTGAAATGCATCTAAATGAATTGGAGAATTGCAGTTGAATTGCTCATGAAAAGATATATGAATTGCAGTGAAAGAGATATTGTTTTGCAGCTGCAAAAATAAAGGTTATTGAAATGCAAACCTTGAGGAATGAATTGTAGGGAAATTTGTTTGTGCAATGGTTTGAAGTGAAATAGGGTAACCACCTGTATTATACTTTTTCTTGTGTTTGAAGATTGGAGTTGGTGCTTCGGTGTTTTCGGAGTCGATGCTTCGAAGGAAATTCGGTGCTCTCAGTAGGTTGGTGCTCACTAAATATAATCAGGATTGGAGATTTGTCAATGAGACATATTGTGAGATAGCAAGTAAGGCTTTTTGTGTTGTCAGTGAGACACACAATTTGTATTCAACAAATTTTTGGCTAGAAGACCTAATAAAGCATTTATTGAGAATTTGAGAGTGGGTTTTTCACCCTTTTCAGGGTTTTTCCACTCATAAATTTGGTGTCTCCTTTTATCTTGGTAATGTGTTGTCTTGTATATGGTTCAATACTTCTGATGCTTATGTAATATTGTAAATTGCACATATTTATATCTTTCATGATATACAACATCTTTGGTTAATCATAAGAGTTTAGTTTATGAGATTGATTTTAGTTGACTACTGATTCACCCCCTCTCAGTGGTCCTGTACTCCAACAACCTTTAACCTTTTCATTAATATTTAAATAAGTCGTAGGATGGCATGATTGGCTCAATACCTTCTTAAAAGGAAGAGTTCTTTATTTTTGCAAGCTCAATACTATAAGATGAGCTTATATCTTTTATATTAAAAGGTGGTAATGTATTTTAAAACCTTGGAAAATGAATGAGAAATGATAATAAAGTCATGGTTCCACCTTATACATTGCAAGATAGTGAAAATGTGAGTCGATTATTTTGTTTTAGGTCTTAACTACGGTTTAGTAAAGGAAGCCACAAATTGGATTATTGTTAAATTTTCCTTTGATAACCTTGGTGGTGTGCTTCATCTTTAAGCATTTTAAGAGCCATGTACAAGCGTGGCCTTCTATTCGTATGACATTTTGCATATGGTTTTCACCTAACCATTTCTTGGTTGGTTTTCTTTGTGTAAATCTTCGAATGGTGGGAGGATATCGGGTGCGTAACCAATGGTGTATCATGTTGTTTTTAACTGATTCTTGCCATTATCCATGAGTAAATCTTTTGGCGATTGAGTGTAGAATTTGGAACCGAATGGTAACTATTTTTAAACCATTTTGGAACTAAATACAATCTACTAGTTATTTATACTGAAAATAGTGAAAGAGCGGAGCTGGGAAAATATTGGTTTCGATGCTATTTTGAAAGCATGTCGTTCTTTAAGAACAAGATAACAAAATACAAAAGGGGAGCAAGCATATCAGAAAACATAATAACATAGGAAGTTACAGTCGGTTTTAAATATCATAGTTGGAAAAGGGAACCATAGGAGGGCACTCAGCTTGCTGAGCTGAGAAAGAATCGCAATAGCAGCTATTCTTATTGTGAGGAAGCATGAAAAGTGTTCATCTAAGAGTCTCTTCCAAAGCTCCCAAAATATTTACATACAGTCTTTTTCACAGGCTCATTAATAGTCAGGTAACCCGATATTGAATCCTTTAATTTCTACTCTAGAAGCTTCATAAAGTTTTTTCATGCGATTTGTGAGCATTGCTTGTTTAGAAATCTACTAACAATGAAATTATATTGTTCTCAGAGTTAATAGAACTTAGTGGAATATTGTGATGGGTTTTTAAATAAACAAGAAAGGAGCTAAACACATCAAATGACCTAGTCTTGTTAGTAAGAATATAGTCTCAGAAAGAATAAAAGACTATGCCCAGCTGAATTCATTGATTTATTAAATTATGTTGAAGCCTTCAATAACAGCCTACACCAGGTTGGTAGAGCAAATTTTAGATCTTGTATGGTGTGTAATCAAGTTATTGCTTAAAATATTTATTACATTCATGTTTACTTGAGAGCCTCCATGAAATAGAAGTTATCTTTAAAGAAGAGCCTTGAGCTCGAATGTGTCCTGCTAAGCTCAAAGGATACTTATGTAGCTTGCACGTATTGTGACCTTAATAGTGTTTGAAGAATATTATGAAATATAGATTGTTAATGAAACTATTGCACATGTTTGTTGAATGAGTTGAGAAGAGGTGTTAAAGTGTGGTTAACCACTAAGTGACAAGATTGTCCACAGCATAGGAGAAAGCCCTTGTTGGCTTTATTGAATCTTTCATTTTTGGGAACATGTTTTTACCTTGGAATGCAGAGTTGTTTGTGCTAAAGTCCAAACCCTCTATAAGTTACTACCTTCTTTCTTAATAAAGATAATGTGAAAAGTTTTGGATTTTCTAAAAAGATTACCCTATCTTGAATGGGTAAAACCCTTCTAGGGTTATGTAATTAACTTGTAAGCTTTCAAAAGGAGGCATTTGTGTTTGAGGTCACTAATTAACCTTGTGTCCAAATAGGAAAAATTCAATAACCATGTCAGCATATGATTTCCAAGAAGACTTGTTGTGAGAATAGAAAACCCTACATGGGAAAACCCTAGTATATTATGACCTTGAATCAATGGCAGGAGCCAAGACCCGAGAGTTACGCCAAGTAACACAGGGGATTCAAGAAGGGTCCTTTCTTTTATCAACCTAGGTGAATCATGATAGAAAAATATTGCATGTTGTGTCATGAATCTCTTGTAATGGTTTGATAGGTGGGACAGGTAGTTCTAGAATGCCCTAGGTCGGAAGTGTTTTCCAAGTTGAGTAGGGTGGGTGAACAACGACTTTGTTCTAAGTAGCGATTGCACTTAAGTTGCAAAAACTAGTCTAGTGAGTCGCGAGAGATGCCTCGTACTTATCAGACTCATTCATCTTAGCTAGCTGAGGTGTTTGTACCGGATAGGAGGAGTATCAAAATCTTAATGAGGGATTAGTTGTTAAGTAGAAAGGCTACTTACTAGAACTTCAGGATGAAAAACTAGAGTTCAACTAAGCCATTGTGAAAGATGGTCATTTCAATCTTATGAAGGCAGGGGATTTGCTTAGAATCCATGGTTGGAGGTAAAGCACCCAAATGATGCTCTTCCTTTTGTAGATGGCATGCTGATTCTTGGAAGACAGTAAGAACCATATATGGATCTTTGACCCTAATTCTTGTAATTACTTTTATTAGCTTACTAAAATGATTTATTGAAATGAAATGTAATATGTCCATGCTTCTAATCTT
>VDFB02197002.1:0-11221 GCA_007258455.2 Sequoia sempervirens
CAATCCCTTCATCTAAAAGAAAAGAGATAAGTTCTTCCTACTTTCATTTACCCTTGTTTATTGGTTGTAAAAAGGTAACCCAGTGTATGTAATATGGTTGAAAATAGGCAGTAGAGAATTTAGATGCTTGAAAATGGGTGCTATGTTAGTTTTGTCATGTGTAAAAATGATAAAAGACTCCATCTATCATCATGGAGCTTAAAGAATTCCTTGTTCGGGGGTATGGCTAGAGCCCACGAGGCTCCATGATGCCATTATGGTAAGGTGGAGAGCAAGCCTGAATCAATTGTGTGCCCTCCTTTGTAATTCTAAAGGTTTGTTTGTAATATGGAAAGTGGTGCTTTTATGTATCTTGAGAGAAAATGGAAAAAGAGTAACCCTTATTTATTTGTGTGTTACTCATTGCATTCTTATGTATTGTTTGTAATGTTGAAGGTTAGTATATTTTTTAAGATGAAAAAATGAAAAGAGCAAGTCTTATTCTTTTGGGTGTTGTTATTTGTATTCCTTAATATTGTGTGTAATATTGAAGGTTTTATATTTTGTTGCAATGAAGAAAAAAATTATGAGTTTGTGCTAAACTAGATGTAGAGGCAAAGAAAAAGAGAGGATTTTATGGATTTGTGAGAAATATTCATCCAAGTCATCATAAAAGATGAAATTGATTGTTTACTATATTTCTATTAGAAAGTAAAATACAGAGAAAATGGATAAGGGATGAACTATGATGGTTGAGATAAGATTTGAAGTTGTAGCAAAAGGATCTTCCTTAATATATATTCAAAGTATCATGGAATTTTTAATGCATAAATATATATCTCTTTGTATTAAAAATTAAACTACAAATATAACCACCTATATTTGTAGGGAAATGATTATTATTTTTATCACTATGAAAGCATTAAAAAATAATAATAATAACACTATAATATATATCATGAAATTTGCTCAAGGAGACAATAGAAAGAGTGTGTTGATTATAATAAAGATAAATGAAAATCCACTTTATTATAAAAGACCTCCATATAAAAATTCATAAGTATATAATTTTATATATTCTTCTATTTGAGTTTATACATTTTCTTCTTTTTCTCTTTCCATTTTGAAAAATATAAACATGAGGTGGTAAAAATAAATAAATCAATCAATTCAAATATATATGTGGGTGTTTATTTAAAAAATATATATAATAACTATTATGGTATATATTAATATTCATTCAAGGTTGAAATTTTATAATAGTGAACAAAACAAATATATGTAAAAATATGCATTAAAGTTTCTAGCTTATTTAAAGTTTTGGATAGATGAAAAAAATTGTATTTACTTCTGCCGATGTCCTGGACTTTGGGTTTGCTCTTACATTCAGCAATCTAATGAAAGATAAATATATATTTATCATGCTAACAATAGTTTAACATATTTTAAAAGAGAGTAATAAAATAAATTAATAGCAGCCGCTGAAAAGCTCAGCTTCAGCTTTGTAAAATGTTTAATATATAAATATATGTGTGTGCTATTTGGGTAGTTGTGTATATATTCAGAGGAATATATATAAAAAAGCAAATAAAATAAAAGAGTAGCAATATTAAATCTGCGGTTTAAATCTCTGAGAGTGGAATTTAGATCATATTCATATTTCAAGAACATATATAAAATCAACAACAAAGTTTTTTTTTTTAAAAAGAAACTTATATTAATAATAAAATAAAAATATATATTTTCTACATATGGAAACCATTATTGAGAGTTAAATGAATTCAAAACTTTTGCATTGTTGTGGAAAAATTTTTTAAAACCCAATAACAATATCATCCCTTATCATCAAAATAATAAAGCTACTTGAGCTTGGATCATCCTGCTATGAAAAATATATAAAAGGTTAAAACCTTACTTATGTAAATGAAACAATAGATACCAAAAGTTTTTGAAGAGGTGGAATAGACCATCACTAATCTAAAATTCCAACTAGAAGAAGAAAGAAGGATAGAAGATGTTGTAAGAAATCAACTAAAGAAAAGAGAAGAATATTGTCAAAAACTCAAATCAAAGATTTTCTCCCTAACAAAAGAATTGGAGAAAACTATCGCCAAAGAAAATAGAAGTCTTAAATTTGAAAAAACCACTAAAATTATGGATGATATCTTAAATGGGAAGAGGTCACAATTGATAAAAAAAATACTTGGTTATGAGTAAAATAAGAAACAAAGCAGATGATAATGATTGCAAAGTTGAGAGACAAATGAAATCAAATGAAGAAAAATAAAAAATTTATGTCGATGCACTTAAAAGTCCCATCAAAGGAGATTGTAACAAGGAGGAAAATCAAGTCCCACAGAAGACCTATATCCCTCCAAAAGATGTTAAGGAAAAGTTCATAAAGCCCTTTCCTCCAAGGTAGGCACAAATGACCAGCCTTTGACATTCTTTCTATGGTTATTATTATTCTTGTAATAACTTTGGTCATAGAGTAATCAAGATTGTTGGACACATGCCAAAAAAATTGGTTGGAATAAGAATAAAAATTATTATGGGTTGTCAAATAAGAATTACAATATCATATTTTACAAATACAACAACTTTGGTCATAAAACAAGAGACTATAGAACACATGCAAGAAATTTTGGTGGAACAAAAGTAGAATTCCTTATGGGTTCTTAAGTAGGAACTATAATTCCTCTGCTCCTTTAGTAAATCACAATGTTATATGATTTAAGTGAAATAAATTTGGGCATACATAATGATTTTGTAGAAGTTGTCTATAGAAAATAGACAAAACAAAAAAGTGAATGTAGATAAAAGAAAAACTAAAAAAAATTGGAGAAGAAAGCAAGACCAAGATAGTCAAAAGGGGGATTTATGCAAACTAAAATTTATGCATAAAATGAAGGATACCGATGGGACATTTCCATTGGATTCCAATACTTTTAGTATTGTTGTCAAGCAGTTACTGAGGCAGCTTGAATAGTTAAATTCCAACAATCTGTTGTTGAAACATTGGATCAAACTCAGGTTGTGGGTGACCTATAATGAGATAGAACCTCTGGATTCTAGGCCAACTTCCTATATGATTCTTAAATTAATAACAGGTAACTTGCTGGAAAAGGGATAGAAATGTATGATGAATGCATGTAAAACTATAAACTAGTGGTGATGCACCTAATTGACAAAGATTTGCAATTATGATTCACAATAAACTTCTCAGTTCAATTTGCACAACTTGATTTGATAATCTAATCACTTGAATGCTTTAAACATAGGCTTTGATTTAACGCAATCTTGAGGGAAAATATGGTTTTCACGACTAAACTGATTAATCAATACATGCACACTATATAACCAGTGAATTTAAACTAAACTACATATAAATACTTATGAAGGAGATAGAAAAATTAAAGGTTTCAAAACTGAAAACACAATAATCCTTCAATCAAATCCTACACAATAACGATGCCTAAAATCTTGAAGGAAAAACTTTGAAAATTCTAGAAAATAAAGGAATCTTCTGCTAAATAACACAATTTGAACCTGTAAACCTGTTGTTGTATTAATCTAAATATAAAAGTTGAGTTACATGATAATTCACTTTGCAGAGTGCAAAGGCTGAAAAACAAGAACTAGAGGAAAAAGATAAACTTTTTTCCAATATATACAATGAGAACGCACTCCAAAGTGCAGGAAAATAAAATTGAAAGTCAATTTCAGTATACAAATGATAACTCCAAGGAAAAACCCAAGAAAAATAAAATATCTCCAAAGAAAAATCTCAAACTTATGCAAAAATGAGCAAACTTAGTCTCAAACTCACAGTCACAATGTGTATAACTGATCTGTAACTCAAACTGAACTGGAAATCTGTAAACAGTGAGTCTAAACCTACAACAACCCCCTCGCTCTTATCAACTCACCCATGGTAACTGAAACTCCATCCTTGCATGATCAATCTTCAGTTGAGGCTATAGTTACAACTCAACTTTACATAATGTCTCTAATTTGCATTTTAAGATGCTAAATTAATTAAATGTTTTATAACATATCATTTAATTAATTAGCTTACATTGAATAATGCAAAGAATATTAAGGAATAATGTCAAATTAAAAGCTTGAGTCCCATTTGATGGCTTTCATATATTACACTTGGCATATATCTCACAATATATATTCTCCATCAATAAATATTGGTGACCACCATGCAATATTGTAAATATTTGATAATAGTCGACCACCATGCATAAGTCGACTTGACTGCGTTAAAATCATGAACAAAATAAAACATAATGATTTTTTTTATTCTTTTAAAGATTCCATCAAAGTCACCATGAGTGGAAAGAAGTCAAAACCATCAGACCACAATCACTTTTATCATTCGCACTTTGACTTTGGAGAAGAAGCTTCATGAAGAAGTTGGCCGCCGACCTGGGGTTTGAAGCTCGACCATGCATCTTCTCTGTCGATTTTGATGATTTTTTGAAAGATTTTGAGCAGAAAAGGTAAGATAAGATAATTCTATCATAAATTTGAGTCTTTTCAAGCATTTTAATGCATTTTTGGGGCCTCAAGGCCGCGGCTGTGCATAATCTTTGACCTATTTTATTCATTTGCTCCTCTGTCCTTGGGATGCCATGGCTTCTTTGTGATTTATCCTTTGTTATGGCCGCCATATGAAGAGTTTGAGCCTTTTGTATATATTCCTGTTGTTGTGCAAGCTCGACTTATGAATTTTAAAGCTCAAAGAGAGCTCAGTCATGGACTTGTCTCCTCTTCCTTAGGTGCATGATGGTAAGTTCTCTTTTGTTTTTGTTTTCTTCATGGCGTCTTCTGGGTTTCCTCCATTTTGAATAAAAAGAAAACCTCATTGCATTTTGTATTTTTCTGAACATTTAGCACCATCTCTACAAAAAAATAAGAAAACCCATCTACATTTTTGTATATATCTTACTTTCAAATGGCTTATACTCTTGATTGAAAGTCGCGGCACCTCATATTTGCATTCTAGGTATTCGCCATTTACTGCATTTTGTATTTTTCTGAACATATAGCTAAAACCCCCACATGGGTGACAATAAATCTGTATTTTCTTCTAAAACTGGGCTCGACCCAAAATAGTAAAACACAAGTATTTTGTAAGAATGAAAGCAATTTTTGAATGCTCTTCATTAACTTCAAGAACCTTGGCTGTATTTTGAGAACCATAACACAGATTTTCTTGATAGTGGAATGCATACACCAGTCCACTATCTCTCCTTTTTGCAATAAATACTTATTATTCCAATCAAAATGAGCATCCAGAGCAATAAAATATTCAAGCATAATGGCAATAGAAGCTCTTTTTAAAAAAAAAAGATATGGGAACAACACACTTGCTCAATTTTGTACTTAAATAGGCATCAACTAAGCTTTCATTCTCTCATATTTTCAATTTTGGCATCTTAGTTTGACTGCTATGAGTAAATTAAAGCTTAAACTCCTGCAGTAGCTTCATAAGTCTCTTTTCAATTGCACATTCAGCTAATAGTATTGGTGTATATTCTGAGAACCTATTAGTCTGCTTCCATTTGATACTGTTCAATGCTGATTTAAGCCATACTTTGTTGTTGTCTCACTTTGTTCAAGCTTCCTACTAGATTTTTTTACTGTCAAGGATGCTTTTCCAATCCCTTATAACTGTCATAACTTCTGTAACCATTTCTCATTACCATGAACGCTATAACAACAGTCTTATTCACTTTATCAATTTTGTAGCAGAAGTATTATCCATGACTGTTCTATATAAAATGCTCCTTTTTTGTTGAATACAAATTTGTTTCTTTGTTATGTCCTTGATTCTTTTGATGTGGACTCTTGATGATGAATTGCAATGCAATGCAAAATATGGGAATGTTGCCTTCATAGTGATGTTGAAGTTAATATGTTCCTCTTGAGTCTTCTGTAGACTGTGTATGTGCTTTGGAGTTGTAAGAAACAATTGAATTGCTTGAATGCTTTGCTTTTCCTTCAATATAAAGGGGCTCAATGCCTCATCAAAATGTGAATATAAATGAAAGGCAGAACTGAAACAAGAGATGATAAATGCAATCAATGCTCTCTTAATATATTTCTTTAATTGTTCCTTTGAATGATGAGCAAAAGATAATTGCTCAATCTGTTTTACCATGCTATTAGACTGCTTGATGACAGTCCTAGATGATGACTGTTTCTTTGATGCTTTAATAACTCTCATATATGAACGTTGAATGAGAGAATACCTTATGATATGTCAGGATCAACCCTTGTGGGAGCCTATTTTACTCCACATATATGATAAGATGATCACGGACATAATGAACCTGTTCTTGCACATTGAACAAACGTGTTAGCAAAATAAAAGAAGTTGAAAGCTTTCCTCTTGAGTTTTATGCCTTTGAAATCTGAAATCATCTGATGGATGCCTGATCAAATGTATACTATATTTTTGTTGGTAGCATAGGCATATGATAGGATTTGATTCGCATTGCTCTAACCACACTTCTATCAACCTTGCAGGTGCATCGAAGCTTGGAGCTGGAGCTGGAGCTGGAGCCACAACTAAAGACCTCAACTTGTCAATGATTCGTCATTCCAGGCAATGACAAATCACTTTCTACCCTATGCCTTCTTTATTCTCAGTTGTATAGTCTACTTTACTTCATGCACCCCTTATTTGATTATAAAAATCAAATTGAGTTACTCCCACGGCTTGTGTGGGATTCTGGTTTGTACATTATGAATAAAACAACAAAAATTATGCAAACTTATGATATCATTTTGAGATGTTTTTTGCATAATATTACTGAAATTTACACTGTAACGAAACATTGCACAATAATGAGTACTTAGCAGAAAACTTTTGAACAACTTGTGTACCTTTTGATTTGAATTTGCAATTCAGCTCTACCTATTTGAGCTGGTAGTGAAAAATAGATAACAAGTACCATTATTCATGCTTATTGCAATCATGAGAGGCTGGTTTGATGATTGATAAATTTAATTATACAACATTGATTTTTGGGTTCATGAAGGAAGGACAAATTGAAGAGTCTTTTAAACTGAAAAATGAAATGAAGGTAAGAGGGATTCAACCCAATGTAAACACATACAATGCATTCAAATTAGGATTCAAAAAGAAAGGTTAGAAAAGAGAGGATGACTACAAATAATTTAAGGATGTTCCTTAGAAGACACAAAGATAAATATGTAGGAGGTTGCATGCAAAGTTGTACAAGTGGCATTATTCTACATAAAAGTTAAGAAATAAACTCTCTTGAGTCAAAAGAAGCACATACACAAGGTAATTTAATCATTTCATTATCTTTCAGCTCCGTAGAGAAGTCAACTCAAAGGATGAAGTCTCACAAAATATTAGAGAAAGAGAAGATATGGTTGGAGAGAAGAAAGAGAATGTTATTGTAGTAGAAGTGAAAGTTGGATGTTTGTGTTGATGCTTATGTTCAAATTAACATTAAAGGAGTTCTTGTTGATGTAATAATTCCATAGAAGACATGGATGGAAGTCCCTTTACTATTAATGTAAAAGGGGGAGAGTTACAACAAGAGAGAGTTATAGTAAAAGGAGAATGATTCCATTGATGTCAAAAAGATGATCCAAATAAGTTTTGGATAGTTATAGAGAGAAAATATGTCACCCAAGCAATATAAAAACAAAATATAGAGTAGTAGAGAAAGGGGGCCCGCATAAGAGAATCTTCAATAGGGGTAGAAGTACATTCTTATTGTAGGATGTGAGTATTGACCACAAATAATATGAATGGATGTTTCTGATGATCTATTTATCGATGGAAGTATAATGAACATCCCTTTGTCATTGATGTCAAAGGGGGAGAATTATGTTTGACATCAATGAAAAATGGGGAGATTATTGGAATTGATTGGTATTAATGTCAAAACAGTATGATAGATTGTTGGACATATTTCCATTGATGTCAAAAGGAGAAATTAATGTCACGATGATTTAATGTGACATGTAATGATTGTAAGACATAGGTGTTGCTATGATAACGTAAATCCTAAAGTTGAGAAATAGGAATGCATTGATCATATTCAAGACATTGTACATTGGATGGGATGGAGGCCTTTCAAAATAATCTATAGTAGATGATGTAGCGTGTAGAGTCATACACAATATTGTTATCATGAATCTGTAGATAGTGTTCAAATAATTTTTTTTGAAGCAATATCTACTCACAAAGTTGGCTTGGTTTATAGGTTATTACACAAACAAAGAAAAAATTTGTGTTATGTGATATTATAGATGTAGATAAGGCTTCTAATGATGCCACAAAGTAAATAAGGTAATATCAAAAAAAAAATGTGAGAAGAGGCCTATTAGAACATAATGTTATTAGGGGTCATACCCTAATAACATTTATATATTGTTCTAATATAAGGTTATAAAACCTTATATGTTATATGCTTATTAACCATATCCCATATGACATAATTATAGTCTAAATAATTAAATTATTGATTATTTATGAATGGGGGTTGTCGAATAGGTGACTTATACCCTTTCAAGTATTATGTCACCCTTCCTCCTATATTTAAAGAGGTTCTCTCTCATTTGAGAGATGATGAATTTGGAGATTAATAGTGAATTGTATCACTATACACATGAGGTATTATTGGTCATGTGGAAGTATGGAGAAGCTTTCTGTAGGTTCAGTCTATGTTATAATAGACCATTATTGTAAGTGTTTTAATAAAATGATGTTTTATGGGTTTTTTTTACCTAAAAAGGTTTTCCCCGTGCATATCTTATGTAATGTGTAAAATTTATGTTTGTATGATTCTTATTTTATTTAGTTTATATTATGTTTATAATGGTTAGTATCCTAAGATCCTAATTTATCACATGGTATCAGAGCCAATTAGGCTATACTAATCATTTACTTTGTGTTAATTTAATTTATTTAGTTATTTTCTTAAATTATTTATATCATTATGTTTGGACTAAGTTAACAAGAATATTTTAAAAAAAATTATGAAAGGTGCAGATTTATTTGAGAAAGCTCAGA
Organism: Sequoia sempervirens; assembly: GCA_007258455.2. Classification (NCBI taxonomy): domain Eukaryota; kingdom Viridiplantae; phylum Streptophyta; class Pinopsida; order Cupressales; family Cupressaceae; genus Sequoia; species Sequoia sempervirens. Next base: position 9,050 of record VDFB02197002.1, read on the forward strand.
ATGCATTTTTCACTTTTTTAGATGGTTAAATGATATTATTTAAGCATGATTTGTTCCAACAAGATAGGATTTTATTCCAAAGAATTTCAAGTGTATATACATAATTTGGTATGTGATATCTAACTAGATTTTCATGCTAATTATTATTTTATAAAATCATGAAAATTCATCCCATAACCTCTTTCTCTTGCTAAAATATCCTTCTCTTACAAATTATCATAAAATAAGTGACATCACCTCAAAATAAATACATAAATATAACCTTTCTAAATTTATTATATACCGAATGATTTCATGTTTTTCTACTACATTAAAAGTATGCTCTCTTTGATAAATAAAAAATCTACAAAAAATAATTTTTTTATCTTTTAACATTATCACATAATCATAAGTCATATTTAAATATTTCCATCATATTTTAAATTATGTAATAAACCCCATATTATAATAAAGGAGTATTTCCTTACATTTGCATCAATGTTCCAACAATTATACCCCTCAATATTTAAATTCATCATTCATAACACATACCAAATGATCTATTTACCATATTATGTAGATATTTTCAACATTATATGAATCCTAATTGCTCTGCCTTTAAAATAAATTTTATTATATGTGAAAGGCCTAATTTTATTCCATATCTTTATTAAAGTAAAAAAAAATATATCTCATAGTTGTAAGAACAATTTTTCCACAGTCCATGAATAATAGTAACAAATATTTCTGAATTTAATTGTGTATGCTATCTTGAATCAAAATTTTGAATCACACTTACTAGTTCATATTAACAATACATATTCTATCTTGAATCAACTTTTCAAATCACACTTAGTGGTGAGTGTGATTCAAAACACTGATTCAAGATAACATACATAGTTAAATCCAGAAATATTTGCTAGTATTTTTTTTGTAGTCAAAAGAAATTGTAATAGATCACAATCCATATTTTATTCTGAGATATACTTTGTGACACTCTAGAGCCTCACATCTATCTTTTCCATCTCTAGGGATTTCTTGTGAAAAAATGGAGTGACAAAAAGGTATATGTTAAGATATATGTCAACCAAACTGTCCTGCATGCTATTGAAGGTGAATTCATTTCCCACAAGTTGTGTTGTACTTATGTTGAGTTTGGCAATAATAGGAGCATCTAAGAAGTGTAGAAATTCAACACAAATTGAAGGGTATCTACATGAACATCGAGTTAGCTACCTCTTGTAAAGAAGACGAGCTAATGGAAGTGCTCAGGCCTTTGCAATCTATAAAATAAATTTGCATACCCATAAAACCATATGCTTACAATTGTCTTTTCTAGACCTATGCCTGCATAAAAAGTTCCTACAATTGATGATTGCTTCTCTCGTTACTGCATAAGAGTAACACCCATTGAGTCATGCCAAGGTTATTTGGTACTCAAATTGGATTTTAAATGGTAGCACCATAAATTTAACCAACCACACAATTGTCTTTTGAATAGTGCCTTGCTCCTTTGTTTTTTCTATTCCACTAGAAATGCCTTAAAGAAATGAACACTAGAATTGCATCAATTCTCTGCTAGGAAAAGGTTACATATTTTGTTTTTTTCAGCATATTCATTTTTTGCATATTGTTGCACGGACGGTTGTCGTTGCATCAAAATATCAACCTATTAATGTCCAATACAACCATCACAGTTAATGAATCTAGGGAGGAAGTTAAGCCATGTTACAAACCCAAGCATTGTGCTACATAGCATAAGGAGACCAAGGGCGCACACCTTGCAACACATATCCTACAATCATTAAAATCCATTAGAATGCATATTTTGAGGCACACTGTCAAATGTTCAATTAATGTACTTATCTATGCTTCCACATTTTGCATACATCTTGTAATGCCCCGCCATGTAACCTTAAAGAATGTTGCAAACACAATGGAAGCGTAGTAATTTTTTTTTTTTTAAAAGTAATATTAACATGTGATATGAACAACACTAGCGTATACAATCTCTAAGATACGCGACAAGGTATTACATTCGAATTCCACTAATACCAAAGTAAACTATCCATCGCATTTAATCATTACTCATAAATTTAAGATCATATATTCAATAACATTAAATACATCATGTGCATGAGATATATGTACAATAATGATTCATTCTTACATTGCATTCAATATAATAATTAC
>VDFB02197003.1:0-24055 GCA_007258455.2 Sequoia sempervirens
GATAAGGAGAAAAAGGACATTCTTTAAGGGATTATTATATCTAAATTTTTGAAGATTTGTTTTAAAGCACAAAACACATTGATACTATGTCCAAAAATTCTATGATATCTAAAATAAGATCTATTTTTGTTTTTAGTATTTGGAAATCAAATTTTGGTATGGGTGGTAATGTAATAAGTCCTTTGTGTAGGAGTATCTGTAAGTCTCTTTTAGTTTCATATGGTGGATAAGGGAATTGTAACTTCATTATTTTGTAAGGTCTTCATCGCTTACTAGATTCACCAATTTCTCTAGTTGAATTTTGAGGAAAAGGACCTAAGACAATCTTGTCATCCTTATCATCGTTAGGAGGCATTGGTTGTTCTTTAGGAAGGAGGACACTCATATCGATGGGATGAACTTGAAATTTTCAATTGGTATTTGTTCTAAGAGTTGATGAATTCCATGTTCACTTGTTGTATCACATCCTTGTTTACTCAAGATCATGAATCATTTTCCATATGTCTCTTCTAGGTTGATGGGAGTGTTTTTAATTCTGTTAACATAAAATGGCTAATTGTTTTCTTGAGCAGAGGAGCTAGGCTCACCTACTATAGGGAGCTTAGGTTCAACTTGTGTCTCAATTTTAGGATGTAATTAACCAAACATCTTAGGTGGTGGTATTATACAGGCTATGGGTATGTGCAGGATCATGATGGGCCAAAAAGTGGTGATATGATGGACCGTATGTGTAGGGTATGTGCCTGACGACTTTCTTTTGCCCAAAAGTGATGAAACAAAAAGGGTTTTTAAAGGATATTGTCATCTTTTCACCAATATAAATTATTCTTTACTTTAAATTTAATAAATTATTATTTATTTCTATTTGAATTATGACTAAAGTCATGATTACTGATAGGCTGATTGAAAATCATCTATAATCCTTCAAACCAGATCACATCTCTATTTCACATACTATAGGATTAAGAAAAATAAATTTTATGAAGTTTGACTACAAGTTGTTAATACAAGACATACGCATTTTTATATTTTTAAAAGTTGTAATAAAAGGTTCATAGTTAATTATTTACTTGAAAAAATTACAAAAAAATATGCATCACATCCTAACATGAGTCCTCTACTTATATATAAAATATTATAAAAAATATTATCATTTTATTGTGGTTAGGGTATGTGTAGGATTTCTCATGATGGGCAAAAAGTATATATGATGGGTATGTGTAGGGTATGTGGTTGACTTAATTTTTATTTTACCCAAAATTGATGAAATGAAATGGTTTTTAAAGAAGATTCTAACTTTCCACCAATATAAATTATGCTTTTACTTAGAATTTAATAAATACTACTATTCATTTTCTATTTGAATTATGACTAAAGTCCGATTATTGATAGGTTGATTGAAAACATCTATAGCTTTCTAAACGTATCACATTTTTGAATCCAAAACATGTGTCACATTTCTCCTATGCTTCACATACCATAGGAGTAAAAAATTTGAATTTCATGAATTTTTGACCAAGTTAAGGTGGTCAGATATATGAGTTTTAATATCTTTTAAAAGTTGTAATAAAAAATTCATAATTAATTATTTACTTGGAAAAAATTACAAAATATGCATCACATCGAGGACATGAGTCCTCTACTTAAATCTAAAATCTTATTTTTAAAAATCATTTTATTGTGGTTAGGGTGTCAGATAGACACCTACTTCTTATTTTTCCCTAAAATTTAGAAGTTCTACTAGAATTGAAATTTCAAATTTTCCTGAAATAGATTTTTTTAAAATTTTTCATAAATAAGCCTAGTAGTTTAGAAACTACATTCAATTTGCCTCTGATTCTATTCTTACATATTTTTTGAAATAATATAGATTAGTTATTCAAATTTTACATCAAATTGCCTAACTTTTATTTTTCTAAATTTTCATCACCACTTAAGGGTTTATCTTTTTCCATGATGATCTACATACCCTTAGGATGGTCAGACAGACACCTACTTTTTATTTTTTCCCTAAAATTTAAGTACTACTACATTGAAATTTCATATTTTCACCAAATGGATTTTTTTTCTTAAATAAGCCTAGTAGTTTAGAAACTACATTCAATTTTCTACAGATTCTATTCTTACATATTTTTTAAATAATATAGATAACTTATTCAAATTTTTATGTCAAGTTGTCTAACTCTTATTTTTCTAAATTTTTCGCCACTTAAGGGTCTATTTTTTCCATGATGATCCTGCACATACCCATGTTGGTTGTTCCATGGATGGATAAAAGGATGCATTATCTATGAGGTTGTTAAGGAAATCATTTAGGAAATTATTCATGCTATCATCTTCTCTAATGATGTCAACATCACGAGGAGTACATGCATTAGGAGTTGAGTGAGCATGAGTAAGTTCAAATTCGTTAGGGTCATTTCCATAAGCACAACTTGACACATCCACTAAGGACTTCAAGGACATCCATAGTAACTTACCAAAACACATATCCATGATGAAATGCAATGCAAATTTCATATTGTAAACTATGCAACAATGTGAAATGATATGCTCTAGATGCAATTAAGAAATGCACAAGATAGACCAATTTAAACTAGATGCAATGAAGTGAATGAAACAAAAATTATGTAAACTAAAATAGAAAGTTATCAACAACAAATAGGAGCATAGAAATAAATTTTTTGAATTTTGGAAAATGCAATATGAAATCTACACTGGGACTAAAACACCTAGAGGGGTGTATGATTCCTAGTGAGGTTTTTTTTTTAAATATTAGAAAATTTCAAGTGATTTTTATTCTTTTAGTTTGTATGATTTGTAACCTAAATGTAGATGTAGATTATCAATGATTTTCAATGATGCAAGATGCAAAAATTCAACCTATATGCTCTTTCACTAATGAAAAATTTAGAAACCCTAGATTGCAATTAACTAATGCAAACCCTAATGTAAAGTTAATGAAAGCAATATATAGGACTATGATGCACTTCAAATAAGATATGATGTGTCCTAAATGTAGTTTCATTAAAATGAAAAGGTGGAAAATGGTTTCTTTGTGGTTTAAGACATAGAACAACACATTTCACTCCATTTCATTGAAGGAAAACCCTAGAGATCTCAATCTAAGATATGTAAAGGAGAAAGAGATCTTGCAATAGGGATTCCCTAGGGTTTGATTATAAACTAAAGAGGGGTTCACCACCAACCTAGTGCTTGGAAAGACTAATGAAATGTAAGAATTAATGTTTAAACCTAATACAATGTAATACTTCACTAAATGACCTAGAAAAAATGTAAAACATAGCGAAAATTTGAGAGATTAAAGGTGTGCACCTGGAAACCTGAAGAGGACTAAATGAAGACTTGAAATGTTGAAAATGTTAGTTTTAATGTTGACTAGGACTCATATGCCAAACTGTATGATTTAGTCCCAGATTAGGGTTTTTGGGTAGAAACTAAAATCTGGTAGAGATGTGATTGAAACTCCTAGAATCTACAAATTTGACCAAACAAGGACCCATACGCTAGAATTGGTGTATTAATCCAGTTAGGATTTTCTAGAAATTCAAAGTCTAAAACTAATATTCAATGTTTGCTCTATCCTTTTCACCTGATTTCTGAATTTGAATCTTCAATTTGCAGCCTATAGATGTTGTACAATGATCTTCAACACAAGTTGACAACTTTGAACACTTGAAAAATTTCTCCAAACTTTCTCCTCAATGTGTCTTCAACCTAGATCTACAAAATATGATGTTGCAACTCACCAAACCTTAAATGAAATGAAATAGGAATGGAGAATGATGAATGAAAAAAATATGATGTTGCAACTCACCAAACCCAAGCAATGAAGTGTTGTAAACATGTATGAGATGGCTCCAATGGATGTAGATCTTGAATCTTGCTTAATTATGATAGATCTTGACTTGAATGCAAGCTTGAATCATGAAACCCTTCATCACAATTGTTAGCTAAAAAAAAAACATGATGCACGAAGACTTTAACATGATGCTTGATGCTTGAATAATGCTCTAAAATGGTTGATAATTTTCCCTTGAATGCTCTTGAATTCTCTTGTAAACACTTGAATGCTCTTGGAAACTCAACTTTTCTATAAGGATTCCCATTCAACTTGCTATGTGTAAAATTAGTGAAAGAAACTTGTATTTATACTTAATTATGCAAAAATTCCTGAAATTACAACACTACAAGACAATATCAGATCTAGGAGGATAAAATCCCACCAAAAATTTGAATTAATTTTTATTTTGGGATCACATGGGACTCATATGCCCAAATTGGTGTATGAGTTCCATTAGGCATAATTTATGGGACCAATTTCAAAATTCTTGGAAAGGTGTTGTGGACACGAAAAAAGTAACCATTCTACTTTTTCTTCCTATTTAGGCCCTCCTTGTGATTTTGGCTTGATTTTTCCTTGATTTAATGTTGTAATGTGGTCAACACATTCACATTAAATCTTGGGTCCGTGTGAATCATTAAGAACTTTATGATGCCTTGTAAAAGTGTTGTGAAGTGTTGTAACCCACTTTTACACTTTTCTAGGACCTTATTAATATAATTCATCTAAATAACCTCTTTTTATCACTTACCAAGCCTTATTTCAAAGAGTTGTAAAGTTTTGTAACAAACTTTCACACTTTTCTAGGTTTTTCATCAATAATTTGACCCTTTCTTATGTTTAAATAGCCCCTTAATACACTTACACTCCCTACTTAAGTGTGTTTCAGAGAATAATCCCATTAAACATCATTTAATACTCTTTAATTCCCAACACCTATTAAAATTTCCCTGGTGGGACCAAGTCACTACTAGGGGCGACTTAGTCCCACTTGACACAAAAATCAAAATTATTGCGAGATATTATTTTCTACACCTTGAGGTCAGCTTCTGATATGGTGTTTTAAAAAAAAAATTTATAATCATGTATAAATATAGGGTTTTCCCCTCATTTTTCATCTTCTAATCTCATAATTCATTCACTCAACTATTCAAGCAAACATCAAGAATTCTAGGAATTCTTGAGCATACATCCATCTACTTGCATACCTTTAGATTTCTACTTCAAGGGTTTGGTGGGTTGTTGCATTCCATTTTGTTCATTCATCATTCTCTTTCCATTTCATTTCATTTTCAAGGGTTTAATTACTGAACTGGGGTTTGACCAAGGAAAACCCCTATTCACTAACCGTTAACCCTTTTTCCCCTCTTTGCATGTGTGTTTTGCAGGTCTTGTATATAGATTTTTCAAAGAAAAACGTGTTAAAAGGTGTCATCAATCCATAAAAGTCATTCAAAGTCAACAAAACCCTAAAAAAGCTTGGAGATCACCTATAGACTAGATTATGCAGATTCTGATCCAGAAACTTATAAAGAACAAAAGTATAGATTGAAGACTACAGATTCATGTCCTGAATTTCCTGAGATTCACATGTGGACTAAGTCACCATCTGTGGTGAATTAGTCCCACTGTCAAGGCTAAAAAGTGTTTTTCTGTAGTTGTGGATACCATTTTGGCTTAAACCTGTTCTCACAGAATTCCCCTGAAACATGACTAAGTAACCCAGCTTGGCATAAGTGTCCCAGTTGGATTCAACAATGAATTTTGGAGGATTCCAAAGCCTCTTTGCAGAACATTCTAGTTTCTAGGTGCACCTCTCTAGTCTCATTAAGTTTTGTTACAATTTGTTTGCATTCATAGGTCACTTTGCATATCACATTGTGTTTTCAAACATCTTGCATTTTATTAGTTTTGCATTAATAATCAATATATTCACCAATTTATTGCAAGTAGGAAATTACATTTAGGCATATTTAATCCATATTTTCATTATTCTTGAGTGGGGACATTGAAATTTTTGGCATACCTCTCTCCTTTTAGGTGAAAAACCATAGAAGTGTCATAGAGCCTTGTGGTGCCAAAATCTTTGTCCAAATTTTGGTGAACCTGACTCTTGAACATTTTACTTTTGATTTCAAGTGAATTTACATCCTAGGAATATCTTGCATCAACATTACATTAGGTTTGACATTGTTTTGCATCCTAGGGTTTTCAAAATTTGCATTAGTAAACAGCTCATATAGCTTGCATTTTTGCAATGCATTTCATTGAAAATTCACAAAATTTTGCATGTTCATATTATATCTGCATCTAAAAACCTAAAAATCATAAAATCCAATTAATTTTTTTTCAAAATTTTCAAAAAAATCACTACCTGGACTCATTCGCTGCCCTAGGCGACTTAGTCCAGTTGCAGATTTATCACTGTACTTTTTGGGATTTAATCTACAATGTTTGAGTTTCTATTTTTTGTTTCTACATTTCATATTTCTTTTCCAAAATTTTAGTATTAAGCATTTCATTCTTATTAGTTTACATTGCATTTGCATTCACCCCACATTTAGAGACCTTTATATGAGTGTTTGGTGCCCTATTGCCGATACCTTAGTGAGAAGAAGTTTGAGACTCATGTTATCCCACAATAACAAACTCATTGTGGATCTTGGGTTGTCTAAAGATTCCACTCCTAGTATGGAAACAAGTACAATATGGATGGATACTACCTTTAGCAACTCTTTGTCTTCCAATAACATGCAAGTTGACACACAAAATGATCATATCCCGCAAGAAAAAATCATTAACATTCATGAGGACTTAACACATCTCCAACATCAAGTAAGCCTTGAAAACATTTCAGCCACTGCAATGCTTGCCATAGAAAACATCCATCACATGCTTGAAAGTGAAGGCCTAGACATTGTGAAAAAAATAGTTGAGATATATAGAAAACATGTTCCTTCCACCTCTAGTACATCTCAACCAACAAACACTGTGGTTAGCCAAGGAGGACCTCAAACTCTTCCTCCCTCAATAATAGCCTCCATACATACCTATACCACTCCTCGTGTCACAAAAAACATTCCAACAAGTTAGTAATGTGATTCCTTCCTTGAATATTCTTGCTAGCATCCCTAATTCCTATGTGGCATCGCATGTTCTATCCTCTTCTACAGTACCATCTATAAGCATTCCATTAACTTTCCCTACCACTACATACACTCCATCACCACTTTCACTTCCACCTCATACCACTTACAATGACCCTCTCATAACACAACTCTTCCAAATTGTTTCTTCCATGCAAAAACAAATATCCACCATAAACCAGAATCAAAATGGACCACCCACCTATTATGTTCGAAGTAGCCCATTGTCTTTGGAAATATTGCGAACACTGATGCCTTAAGGAGTAGAGATGCCTAGATTTGAGAAATATGGAGGGATGGGAGATCCTTCTAACTATGTTAATGCCTACACCACCTTATTTAGTGACTTTTTCCTTGATGATAAACTATTAGGGAAAGTGTTTCCTAGGACTTTAAAAGACACTGCCTTGGAATGGTTCTCATATTTACCGAATTAAATTCTCATCTTTATCAAAAAATTTAATTCATTCATTTAATGAATTTGTTGATGCATTTATCAATAATTTCCAAGTGCATATGACTCCCAAGAAGACCTTGGATGATTTGATGAGATGCAAGCAAAATGAGGAAGAAAAGATAATTGATTTTATCTCATGCTATCAATCGCTTTATTCCCAAATTGATGTCAAGATTCCTGACCCACACCTCCAAAAGATGTTTATCAAAAATTTGCAAACATAACTTTAGGAAAAACTCACTATGATGAAATTCCCCTCCTTCATGTACTTTTCTACTTCCCTTTGCAATTATCACAATTTGGTTAGTAGTCGAGATACAAGGTCCACTTCTAGCCAAGCTGAGAAATCTAAACATTCCAACCAAAACAATTCCCAACAATTTAGAAAGCAACACAAAGGGTTCTTACATTTCAACCCCCCTCAACAACCACCTCAACCCGTCAACAACCAAGTAGAAACTATTAATTTAACCATGGTACCCTTTATACAATTCACAACTTTACCTAGTACCCTTCATAACACAATGTCCCAACTTTTACAACAACAAATGATTACCTTGCTTGCTATCAAAGTAACCAATCCTACTAAGCCTTTACCTCCAAACTTTAAGTCGAATGCTTATTTCCATTATCATAGACAAAATGGACATGACACAGAACATTGTAAGTGTCTTAAATATCTCATGCAAGACCTCATTGATTCTGGTCGTCTATCCATTGCAGGTGTTATTGATCAAGGCAATAAACTATTTGTTGCCCCTCCAAATCAAAATTTGCAAATTTTCACTAATCCACTGCTTAAACATAATGTTTCATTTGTCAAATCTAGTGAAATTACAAAGAATGATGTGATGAATGTTGATACAGATGATGAACATCATGATCCCATTCCACATACTACCCATGTTAATTGTATGGATGAAATGTTAGGTGTGATATACGTTATCCCTGGTCAGGGCTAACCTAATAAATCTCTTGATATTACTTTCTCCTCTAAGGAAATACTTTAAAATCTACCCGATGGTCCTCTTTACATAGCCAGTCATATCTATGAAAAGCCCACTAATGGGATACTAATAGACTCTGCTTGTGGAGAGAATGTGATCACCGAGGAATTTTTGGTATTACATGACCTTTATCAAGATGATTATGATAAATCGAAAGCATGGATCAAAACACATAATGTTTTTTCCCTCCCTAAAATAGGATCGATCATCCTTCCATTATAAATAGGACCAAAAACATTGGATGTCACATTCCCCATCATCCCGCAGTTACACTAGCTTCATTTGCAGCTAGGAAATCCATGGCTTCACTCAATGAAATTTGTCCCTTTGGTTATACACAAATGCTTAAATTTTCCACTTGAAAATAAAATATTCACTGTTCACCATAGCAGCTTTAACCCCTTATCTTCCAGAGGAAAATTTTCCTTAGAATCCCTTTTTTTTTGGCCCATGGAACCTATAACACCTCGACAATACGTCTTTTTCATTGCTTACCAAAAATCTAAAGCAAAGAAAATAGTAGAATTGTTTCTCTGCAACATGTCCCCGTCCACTTCTGAGAATTCTATCCTAGATGAAACCATGCTTTAACCTGAACAATGACCAACCAACCAAGCTCAACCAACACTATAAACTTCCCCAACATTTTCTAAACAACCACAAGATAATGAAAACAACTCTATCATGCCTCCTCAAATAAAACAAGTTTACAAAGCAAAGGATAAAGTGGATGAACAACCTTCCATGGTTTCTTTCATTCCTCCCCTTCAAGAAGAAAAGCAGCCTATGGTTGATCAACCTACTCCTTCACAAACACAACTTGACAACAAAACCAAAAGAAATAAAGGAGCTAGAGAGCATAGGCATAGACATCGTGCCCTTGCTCATAAGTTACTTGAAGAAGAAAAAAAAGAAAATCACAATCCACACTTGACATAAGCGATGCATGATGAATCTCCTCCCCAACCACAACAAAATGAGCCAATTCAACAATAACAACATGAGTAACACTCTTCATTGGACATTATCATTTTTCCTCCCATTGTGATTAATATGGATGACAATGATGAGATCACTAAATTGACAAAGAGGAGCATAATGATTTGAACACATTGTTTTCCTCTTCCATGAGCTTAAACGACAAATCTCCTATCAAGAGCATTGAACCTGATGTTTCCCTTAGTTCGAAACTTTCTCTTGTCCCTTTGGCTAGTTTTCTACCCTCAGCATATCATGAACATGACTGGGAGGTGGATGATTTACTCGACAGTTGACTTGCATTTTCCTTACTAGTCTTTTTGCACTTTCTCTTTCTTTTTCTTTTGGGTGCTTGCATGTGCATAATGTGATCCCCCGTGATGTTTTATTTGATGTTCTCTCTCTTTGTACCATTCCTCTATTTGTACATTCATTCTTCTCTATGTCGTACATCACTTTTTATGTTTTCTTTTTGTCTTTTTCTTATGTTTTCCTTTTGGGGATGACGCAAGGCATTGAGACATTCCATGTATCTTTCAGGTTAACCTAAATGGATTTCATTTTCTTTTCCTTTTCTTTTTGTCTTTTCCTTGTGTTTTCCTTTTTGGGATGAAACAAGGCATTGAGACCATGTCTCTTTCATGTTGACCCAAAATGCCTTTTTCTTTGCCTTTTCTTTGTTTCCTTTTGGGGATGACACAAGGCATTGAATTTGTTCGATGACTCTTTCATGTTATTAAAGGATTTTTCTTGTCCTTTTCTTTTGTCTTTTTCTTGTGTTTTTCCTTTTGGGGATGACGCAATGCATTGAGACATTCCATGTCTCTCTCATGTTGACCCAAAAGCTTTTCATTTTTCTTTCACCTTTTTTTTTAATTTGGCTTGTATTTTCCTTTTGGGGATGACGCAAAGTGTCGAGAGACCCTATGTCTCTTCCATGACCCAAAAGGTTCTTTCATTTTTTACTTTTCTTTTTCTCTCTTAGGTGTCATTCTTCCAGTTCTATTTATTTGGGGGATGATGACAGTTCTGAGCTCTCTACACAACATTGTAACAAAGAACATACTGACCCCAAATCCATATATCCCTTATGTGTTTGGTGTTTTTGTTTTGGGGGTAACCCCTTCCTTTTCTTTTCCTTTGCATGATGAAGCCTTACTCAAAAATATATGACTTAGCATAGGGGCTTTCCAAGTTGGCTCTCATAATCTTCCTTTTGTTTGCATTTTTCATTTTCTACTTTAAAGTAATTTCTAATAGTATCATGTGTAGAAATTCCTTTAATGTGGGGGCATACATTTGCATTATTATTTTCCATATTTCTTTTTCTTGGTTCTTTGTGTAGCCTTGTTACTTCATACGATGCATTTTTTCACTTTATGGATGACATTAGGTGTGATGTCCTTCATGATCATGATCTATCTTAGCATATTACATTCATCTTAGTGTCATGATGTGGTACACTACATCCCCTAAGTTATGAATCTTTTATTCTTTGACCCGATCCTCTCTTGGAGAAATTAGACACAATGTTCCCCTAAGTTAAAGACCTCCACATGAACTAAGCAAGACTCCTTTGAACATCTTTTGCATGTTGCATTTTTCATTTATTATATGGCCACCTTGTATAACACATCTATTGGCAACACAAGGGTAGACAATTGAGAGGGGGGGTGAATCAATTGTCACCAAAATTTAAACTTATTAAACTTGTTCTTAGATCTGATTAATAACCACGAAAGCATAAATAATTACCACATCAGAAACAGAAAGAACACTAAGATTTTTTACGTGAAAACCCTGATAGGGGAAAATCACAATGGAGCTTATTCCACAAGATTATACCCTATTAAAAGTATAAAATAATAAATGGGGAATGCACATGCATTCAGACACACTACCTAGAGATCACTACTCAAATACAATAAGGCTTACTACCCAAGGAAGATACATTGTCTTACAAAAATATTTGAATTACATCCACAAGATTTTGAACTGAGAAAATAGCATCTACTCATGCCAGATTACAGTTCTGGTTAAGGACATAAACTCTGCTCACTCTTCTTCACACTTAAATTCTACCTTCGAATGATTAGAACATTATTCCCACATAGGAATCACACACTTCACTTCACCATCACATTAAAATGATAAAAAAATCACCCATATATATCTGTAGCCAAAAATAACATCATCTACATGTCAACTTCAATAAAATATAAAAATGAATACAAATTGTCGGCCCAAAAAATGAATAATTATCAATGTGAATCAACCAACGTCAACCAAAACATAGTGAAGACCCAAAATAATATCCTCAAACATGAAACATCTTCAATAATTACTCCTCAAAGATCCACAACATGCTACAAACACCCTGTTGGCCAAGAATATGAAAAACATGAATACACAAAAGAAAATCTTCAATCGCGAGCACATCGATCAATGTTGACATACAACATAGATATTGCATGATCTAGAAACATCCACAAGCATCATGAATTACTATAGAAGCATCAAAAATACTTCACATTACCAAAATCATATCATCTTCTTTCAGGAACACCAACTGAAGCAACAAAAAAATTCTCAGAACACAGATACTCATAACTTGATCAAATCTTCATGCGGATCTCTAAGACTTAACATGGATAAACTAGATATACTTGATAAGAAACCATTTAATCCACAACCTCTGATCATCAACATACTAAGCTAGTCATGACCAGTATGTTGGTCATACTGAACTTCTTTGCACCACTAACAACCTGCAACTTTATTACAATTTTCTCAATATCCTCAACATATAGAGCCTATAATTCCAATAGTGTCAATAGTGTTGACATCAATGAAAAACACATATTAAAAACACCCAAAAATATCCCCCTTTGGCATTGATGGCAACACATGATGTGAGAAACACCATCAACACAACCTTCTCTTAGCACTTTCTCCCCCTTAGGTTTTGACTCTTCTACCTAGATAATTCACAATTTTTCACATGACTCTTCTCCCCCTTTGACATAAATGACAAAGATAATGCGTATATTTCTCCACACAAGCTTTGAACCACATTTCTAAACATCTAACTACTCCCCCTGAGTATCAACCACCACAACATCAATCTACATCAAGATATGACTATGAAATGCACATACTGGTGCAAGTCAATGCATCTTAGTTCTGATTAGGAGGGTTAATCACCCCTAGCTTCCCTCTGAGATACTCAAAGTATCCTTAGGAAAGAGTGTGAATATCTACACAATTTGTTCCTTAGTGGGCACATACTCCAATCGGCTTCCTTTTCCTCACCTTCTATCTCAAAAGTGAAACTTGATAGATATATGCTTAGTTTTAAGGCAACACAGATTCTTAGAAATGTTAATTGCACTTGAGTATCTACAAAATATGTAATGGGTTCATCATACACAACTCTAATATCTCTCAATTTTCTTCATCCACAATACTTGAGTACAATTGTTAGCAGAAATAATGTATTTTCCCTTTAGGTAGATAAAGGAAATGGCATTAGCTTCTTTCCCAAGAAAGAATGCACCACAGTGGGGTACTCTTTTTCTCATCCATATCTCTTTCCCAATCAACATTAGTAAAAAGCACTCAAAGTAAAAGTCATCTTCTTTGGGATACCATAGGCCAAATCAGCTATCCTTCAAGTGTCACGAGAAAATCCTCTTCACAATAGTTGCATGGGTTTCCTAAGGATCCAACTTGAAATCTTACAACAATGCATATGGCATTCATGATGTTAGGTCTAGTTTGAGTCAAATAGAGCAATCCACCAATCATGGATCCGTATCTAGTCTGGTTTGTTTTAGGAGAATCATCATCTTGTGTCAACTTACATCCAATCACCATAGGTGTACCAACTAGCTTTGAATCTTCCATACCAAAATTCTTTAGCAATTCTTTCAAATACTTGGACTAATATATAAAGATCCCTCTATCTAGCTAAGTAATTTTCAATCCCAAAATAATTTCATTTCTCCAATCATAGACATCTCAAACTCACTCCTGCATCCCATTAGAAACTGTACTGTAAAATCTAAAAATGATATCATCAACAAGAGTTCAACAATAAAATCTCTATCATGATCCAATCTTGAAATACAAGAATACTATCTTGATTACCTTTATTAAATCAAGTATCAACAAATGCTTTTTCCAATATGGCATACCATTCTCTGGGGCTTGCTTATGTCCATACAATGCTTTCTTTAAGCTGACAAACCATATATCCTTGATGAGATCAGTTTAGGAAATCCATCGAGGTTTCTCAATATACACTTCTTCTTCCAGTTCACCATTTTAGAAATGCTGAGCTTGACATCCATTTGATAAACCTTGAAGTTTTTGTAGAGTAGCATAAGTAAGAAATAATCTCACGGCTTCAATCCTAGCAATGGGGTAAAAGTTTCTTCAAAGTCAATTCCTTCCATCGTGAGATATCCTTTACACACAAGTCTTGCTTTGTTTCTAACTTCACCTTTCTCATTCAATTTGTTTTGAAAGACCCATTTAGTTCCAATTACATTTTGTCCTTAGTTCTAGGAACAAGAATCCATGTATCATTCTTCTTAATTTACAATAGCTCTTCTTTCATTGCTTCCATCCAATATTCATCTTTGCATGCTTCATTGACACTATTAGGCTTAGTCTTTTAAATCAAACAATATTCTTTAGCAATTCTTCTCCTAGTTTGAACACCTTTGTTATTATCGCCTATAATCTAATCTTCTGAATGATTTAGTCATACATACATTGGAGTCTTAGTATGTTCTTGAACTTCAAACTCTTGTGATCTCACTTCTGGACTTTCACTAGTTCCTTCCTCATGGATTCCCTGATTCATCAGAATGATTTGCACTTGATTCTACATCTAAACTAAACTGACATTTTGATCATCTAAATCATATCCATAGGTTTTGGATGGTCTAATTGTGTCTTCATCAACCTTGACATTATCACTTTCAACTAATTTCCTCATTCTCTTGTTGAAGCACTAGTAGGATTTAGTTTTAGTAGAGTAACCAAGAAAGATTCCGTCATCACTCCTAGCATTAAACTTTCCTATATCTTTATCTCTTTTGATATATAATTTACTCCAAAATATTTTGAAGTATCTAATAGCAGGCTTATGACCAAACCATAGCTCATAAGGGGTCTTACCGATATCACTTTTGATATGTACTCGATTGAGAGTGCTAACAACAACACTCACAACTTCTCTCTAGTAGATATTTGGGACACTCCCTTCCAGCATCATAGACATAGCAACATCTAGAACTATCTTGTTCTTCCTTTCCACAAATCCATTTTGTTGAGGGGTCCATGGGGAAGATAATTGTATCTTTATCTCATGCTCTTCACAATTGGAATTAAACTCACAAAAAATGAATTCACCACCTCTATCTAATCTCAAACATTTAATCTTCAAACATGTCTTTTTCTGAACCTTAGCCTTTAAAATCTTGAATTTCTCTAGAGCTTCAAATTTTTCCCTTAAGAAAGCAACCCACATCAATCTAGAATAATCATCAATGAGTAACATGAAATACCTATCTCCTTGTAAACTTCTGACTCTAGAAGGACCACACAAGTCAATATGCACAAGCTCCAATACTTCATTTGAACAATGTTGTTTTCTCTAAAATGAAACTCTAGTTTGCTTCCCTAATTAACATTCCTTGCATATGTTATTAGTAGGCTTTACCAACTTGGGAAGATCTCTCACAACCTGAGTAGAACTTATCTTGATAATATTTTCAAAGTTTACATGACACAATCTCCTATGCCACAACCAACTTTCATCAACTTGAGCATTCAGACAACTTTTCCTAGCAACACTTAGGTGAAAGATATTACCTTTTGTTTGTGTACCTAATGCAATCACATATTCAAAACTCCCCAATATTCTATATTTTCCATCCTTTAATTGAATATTGTATCCCTTGTCAACCATCTGTCCAACACTTAAAAGATTATGCTTCAAACCTTCCACATATAGAACATCATCAAAATTATTCTCACCATCAAGAGAAATGGATCCTCTGCCATGAATTACACCAACTTTAGCATCACCAAATCTTACAACACAACCATCATAATTTTTAAGACTCACAAATTTAATTTTATCACTTGTCATGTGATGAGAGCATCCATTGTCAATCACTCATTCATCCTTGTCTCTAATTCTGGCTTCCAAAGCTTTCTTCACATTCATGCAACTAGTAGATTCAGTAGGTACCAGATCATTTTCCTTGATAGCAATAAATACCCATTCATATTCACTTGCATTCCCTTTATTAGATTCATCATCTATCACACCTTCACCAGTAGCATGCATTAACACTTTCTTTGGAATCTAGGCTTGTTAGGTTTTGGATTAGGAACTCTTTCTAGACACGTTGAGGAAAAATGACCTATCTTATTGCAAGAAAAACATTTAAGAGGAAATTTCCCTTTATACTTACCTTCTCCTCTGGGTACCCTCTTGAAAAGAAGTGCTTCAAGCTCATATAGCTTTCTCTCTTCTTCTTTAATCTTTCTCATTTCTTGCTCATACCTGGACAAGTTTGTAGAAGAACTTTCTCTTGGATTATATCTATGCTTATATTTTCTAGAGGTACTAGCTTTGAATGCATATTCTATCTTAGGAAGAGAATCACCAAACTCACTTAACTCAAAAGCAACAAGCTTACCAATCAACATGTCTCTGGTTACATTTTTCACAGTCCATATTTCCTCAATAGCAACAACTTTGTGTTTGTATGTAGTAGGAGAGGATCTGAGCACTTTAGCAACAATCTTTGATTCATCCAATGTTCCACTAGCATATCTAATATTACACACAAGTTCATTCACTCTCTACATAAAGACAACGATTTTCTCATCTTCACCCATTTTCAATGTTTCATATTTCCCTTTCAAACTTTGCAGCTTAGAAATCTTCACATGGGCATCACCTTCATACAAAATTTCCAACTTTTTCTAGATCTCATAATCATTCTTCAAATCCATTACATTAGTCATCTTGGAATTAGTCAGAACACTCAACAATGCTTCCTTAGCCCTGATATTGTACTGGACATCTTTAATCTCACCTGCAGTAGAAGGACCATTCTATGGGATGATATACCTATTCTTTGTAATGTTCCAATAAGGTTCACCAATGCATCTTAGATGACACTCCATTTGAGTCTTCCACAAACAATAATTTTTTCATCAAATCTCAGACTATCCTTCTTATATGTGACCATCTCGAATCACCTCAAGCTATTAAACTTCTTCCAAGGAACTTACTTTGATACCAATTTTTGGAAACACAAGGACAAACAACTAAGAAGGGGGTGAATCAATTGTCACATAAATTTAAACTTATTAAAATTGTTCTTAGATTTGATTAATAACCGTGAAAGAATATATCATTACCATATTAGAAACACACATAACACCAGGATTTTTTAAGTGGAAACCTTGTTAGGAGAAAAACAATGGTGGAGGTTAGTCCACAATATTATCCCCTGTTAAAAGTATAAAATAATAAATGGGGAATGCACATGCATTTAGCCACACTTCCTAGAGCTCACTACTCAAATACAACAAGGCTTACTTCCCAAGGAAGACACACTATCTTATAGAAAGATTTGGATTACATTGACAAGATTTTGAATTGATAAAATAGCATCTGCTCATGCCTGATTACAGTTCTGGTTAATCACATAAACTCTACTCACTCTTTTTCACAATTAATTTCTTCCTTCGAATGATTAGAACATTATTCACACACAATAATCAAACACTTCACTTCACCATCACATTCAAATGGTAAAAAAATTGGTCATATATATCGGCAACCAAAAATAACATCATCTACATGTCGGATTCAATAAAATATAAAATGAATACAAACTGTCGGCCCAAAACATGAATAATTATCAATGTGAATCAACCAACATTAGCCAAATCATAGTGAAGAGCCAAAATAATATCCTCAAACATGAAACATCTTAAATAATTATTCCTCAAAGATCCACAACACACTACAAACACCTCATTGGCCAAGAACATGAAAAACATGAATACATAAGAAAATATTCAATCGCGAGCACACCGATAAATGAGGATGTACAATATAGATAGAAAATGATCTAGAAACATCCACAAGGATCATGAATGACCAGAGAAGTATCCACAACACTTCACATTACCAGAATCACATCATCATCACATCATCTTCTTTTAGGAACATGAACTGAAGCAACAAAAAAACTCTCAAAACACAGATACTCATAACTCGATCAAATCTTCATGCAGATCTCTGAGACTTAACATGGATAAACTAGATATAATAAAAAAGAAACCCTTTAATCCACAACCTATGATCATCAACATACTAAGCTAGCCGTCAATATGTTAGCCATATTGAACTTCATTGCACCACTAACAACCTACAACTTACTTTATTACAATTTTCCCAATATCCTCGACATATACAACCTCTAATGCCAATAGTGTCAATAGTGTTGACATCAATGACAACTACATATCAGCAACATCCAACAACATCTTGCATGTCTATGGTTCCATTGTGTTTGTTCATGATCTCCAAGCATACGAAGTTTTGCTTGTCTTGTGATGCTCAAAAATTTATTTTCTTTTATGGCACCTTATTAAAGTTATCAAGAAATATAACTTTGGTATGGTTGAGTGGGAATCCCATTTAGAGGCATGACTTTCCCATAGCCACCTACATGTGTGTGAGTGCATACCAGCCATTACTGTATGTTTGTCACCTTTTAGGCCTTCTCACCTGATAAACAACCATGAGTTATGTCGCCTCAGAGTGAGTATGCATTTTCTTTTCTGGACAAATAGCCTAGATCTGATCCACATTAGGATAGAAAAATGATAGAACCTTGATCTGATTCTCTCTCTCTTTTCTTCTCTCTTTTTCATCATCATTTTCATGTGTGTTCCTTTCTGCTTATGTTTAGTTTACCATGGGATATTCATCCCTCTTGATCTTTGTTCTCTCATCTTGCTAGCATTACTTAAATGGAACCCCTCTTTATTGTGTGTGGATCTACTCTAGTGTGATTTTGAAGTAGGTTAATCCTCTCACTAAAGCAGGTGCTAAATTTTGACACAGAAAAAATAATCCTTCTACTTTTTCTTCCTGGTTAGGCCTTCCTTGTGATTTTTTCTTGATTTTGGCTTGATTTAATGTTGTAATGTGGTCAACACATTCACATTAGGTCTTAGGTCCTTGTGACTCATTAAGAACTTTATGATGCCTTGTAAAAGTGTTGTGAAGTGTTGTAACCCACTTTCACAATTTTCTAGGACCTTATTAATATAAATCATCTAAATAACCTATTTTTATCACTTACCAATCCTTATTTCAATGTCTTGTCAAGTGTTGTAACAACATTTCATTCTTTTTTAGGCTATCATCAATAATTTGACCCTTTCTCATGTTTAAATGACCCCTTAATACACTTATAGGCCCTACTTAAGTGTTTTCGGAGAAGAATCCCATTAAAAATTATTTAATACACTTCAATTCTTGACACCCATTAAAATTTCCTTGGTGGGACCAAGTTGCCACTAGGGGCAACTTAGTCCCACTTGGCACAAAAATCAAAATTATTTCAAAATTTTGGCAGGATATTATTTTCTAGACCTTGAGGTTGGCCTGTAATGTGGTATTTTTGGTAAAATTTGTATAATCATGTATAAATATAGAGTTTTCCCCCCATTTTTAATCTTCTAATCTCATAATTCATTCACCTAATTATTCAATCAATCATCAAGCATTCTAAGCATTCTTGAGCATACATTCATTGGAGCATCTACTTGCATATCTTTAGATTTCTACTTCAAGGGTTTGTTGAGTTGTAGCATTTCATGTTGTTCATTCATCATTCTCTTTCCATTTCATTACATTTTCAAGGGTTTAATTACCGAACCGGGGTTTGAAAAAGGAAAACCCCTATTCACTAATTGTTAACCTTTTCCCCCCTCTTTACATGTGTGTTTTGCAGGTCTTGTATGCAAAATTTTCAAAGATAAAGGTGTTAAAAGGTTTCATCAATCAATAAAAGCCATTCAAAGCCAACAAAACCCTAAAAGAAGCTTGGAGATAACCTACAAACCATATTGTACAAATTCAGACCTAGAAACTTATCAAGAACAAAAGTACATATTGAAGACTACAGATTCTTGTCCCAAATTTCCTGAGATTCACAAGTGGACTAAGTTTCCATCTGTGGTGAATTAGTCCCACTATTAGGCTTGAAAAGTGTTTTTTGTAGTTCGATACCCTTTTGGCTGAAACTTGTTCCAACAAAATTCCCCCAAAATAGGACTAAATTGCCCAGCTTGGTGTAAGCATCCTAGTTGGCTTCAACAATGAATTCTACAAGATTCCAGAGTCTCTCTGCATCATATTCCATTTTGTAGGTGCACCTCTCCAATCTCATTAAGTTATGTTACACTTTGTTTGCATTCTAACGTCACTTTTCATATCACATTATGTTTTCAAACATCTTACACTTTATTAGTTTTGCATTAATAATCAATATATTTCATCAGTTTATTACATTTAGGACATTACATTTATGCATATTTCATACATATTTGCATTAGTCTTGAGTGGGGACATTGCAATTTTTTGCATACCTCTCTCCTTTTAGGTGAAAACCCTAGAAGTGTTAGAGAGCCTTATGGTGCCAAAATCTTTGTCCACAGGTGTAAAATCTAGATTAGGACCCAAAAAACATAGGTGGAACTCAAATTCCCAAGGTGGTGTAGAGTCCCAAATCACTAAATTTGGGCTGCACAACCTAAAAACACTTGAATTGTGATTGCATGTTGATTTATGTTAGGATTATCCTCAAAAAATTGCATTAAATGAGGCTTGTGGATGCAAAAAAAGGCCAATTAAAGCATAAAGAAGCCCAATTATTTAATAGGACTCTAGAAAAGTGTTAAAGTGTGTTACAAAACTTTACAACACTCCAAATAAGGAACAAATAAGCTCATTTAGTTCACAAGGGCCTAGGACCTAGAGTGAATATGTTAGAAATATTACAACACTAAATCAAGGCCATGTTAGGGAGTTCTTTTTCCATTAGTACATCGCACTAGTTGCAATTTATTCTTTTACTAATTTTAAAGAAAGCATAATATTTAACTTGAAATTAAACTAAACTGATCTAGAATCAATGAACAACTTCAAAATTCAAATTTCCCTTCACTTTGGTGCATGAGATATGCTTTAATCTTCCTTACAAGTATCACACAGATCTTGGTATCCTTTAACCTGGGCATTGAATTGGGAGAAAATGCATCATTTTCAACAATAACAACAAAAAAATATCCAAAGCATCTGGTCCAACACAAGCACCTACCTCAACTTTTTCTTTAGTTATTCATCAAAATGTGTAGTCCACATTGGCACTAATTCATTCATCTTCTCCATATATGGACCTTGGTAAATTGAGTTTTGATCTTTTGATCAAAGGTGGTTTTTTCCATTTTTTGTTGTATCTTGGCAAAATATTCCAACTCTTCTTAAAGAGATTGGATTTTTACCTTGTTATTAACCATGTTGTCAATACCCTCTTGGGTGACCTGACCATGCATCAATCTCTGCAATTCTTTTATCATCTTTTCTAGTTCTCTTATGAGCACAAGACTATTCTATAATGTGTATCCTAGGTCCTCAATGGCTTTCTATATGTCATTCATTATTTTCTTTGTTTGATTCTTGTCATTATTTAATTTTATCTTGCATTTATTCAATGTATTAGCTTGGAGTTCTGCTACCCTTATCCAAAATCGGAATTGGTTCCTATTCTCCATCTTGAATTATTACAACTTTAAGAAACTCTTCTTCTTTAGTTTCATTCATTTGCGGAGGATTGGAATATATTCCTCCCATACCAATGATTCTTTGTCAATGTTTAAAGCAATCTGTTTAGCATGGATATCTTCATCACTAATGGTATGGTAGGTTTTTACTAGTTGCTTCAAAATAGTCTCTACCAACTCCAAGAAATTTTCCTTTCTCTATTGCACAACTGGGAGCCATTTGTTAGGGTCTGAGGGCCTAATCTCACCCTTCAATGTAGCTAGAAGAGAATAATTGTGATCTTTATCATTTACAAGATCAATGAAATTACTTGTGCAAGTTGTTAACTATTTGACTTGAGCTTTAAGCTCATTTTTTGTGTTCTTATCCTTTTGCATCATTCTCAGGATGTTAGCTACTCACATCTATAATTACTACTATTTACCATCCCTTGTTTGTACCCCCAAATCCACCTAATGGATTTGGTAATCATTAGGTGGCATCTCATATTCCATCTTGTCTACCAAAGGGACTGTTATATTCGCTATTTTGTTTCCTTGTTCATCCATTCAGATGGTATAAATCCTTTGAGACTTCTTCCTTCTTATTCTAGTGGATTGGAAGGCTTGTGATAGCACTATTAATCTTGGCTCTATATTTTCTATATAAGTCCTCTTTAGTTTCTTGATGGTTATGTTTATCCACATAGGTATTGCAATAGATGTGCCTCTTGGAGGATTCAACGCTATCCTTGTATCCTATGAAGTATCAATGTTTACCTTTGGTTGTTCTTGAGTTTTCTTTTCCTCTTCTTGAGCCTTTTCTTGGTGTACTTCCTCACTTTTAGGCCTCTCTTTATCAAATTTCTCTTCTTTGTTGGCATCTGTTTCAACCTCATTTTTTTTCAATGCCTCATCTTGAGAAATGTTCTCATCTATGTGAGGTCTTTCTTTATTCACTTCTTGTAACTCTTCTTCAACATTTACATTAAGGGGAACATTTTAAAACACATCATTTTTTTCCTCTTATACTTCCTCCTCCCTAGGAGGATCCTTCTCCACTTCCCCTTCCTTCACAACATCCTTAGTATAAATTTATCCTTTTTGAGGTAATTCACTAGTTGGGAGGGTAGTAGTTGGTAATGGAGGTTGAGGTGGTGGTACAAGTGCTCTTCTATCTAGTAATGGAAGAGGAATTTGTAGTGGTGACAGATGAGGAGGGGTAGAGGAGCAGGCCTCTATATTTTCCTACTAGGCTACTCTTTTCTTTAGTTGCTACCCTCATTCCCTTCCCTAATATAATTATTCACCTTCTAGCTATGCCTCTTCCTTGAAAGCAATGTTGATGGGCCCCTTTTCATTCCTTTTCTTCATTTCTTCTTTATTAGGCTCACCCTTGTGTTTATTTTTGTTGTAGGGGCAAAAAATAAGGTTTCTCATGTTCTTTATTCACAGTTCATTTAGCTGAAGCATCTCCCTTATTATCTTCAACATATTTTGGCTTCTTTGGTGGTTTAGCCATGGTAAAAGGTGCAACTAACTATCATTGAGAGCATACCACCACCTACTGAGTCCTATCTTTAATATTATTGTTCTCTTTGATTGAACAATCCATATTAAAAATAGGAATATGAGAGATCCTCTTGGAAGCATAGGTTGGATCTAAGGCCTTCCTATCTTCTACTTGTTCTTTGAGAATCCTAACCTTTATAAAAATGTTGCATTAAAAATATTGCCAATCGACAATAATCTCTCAATCCAACTTTAAATTCTCCCTCATAATTCACCCAATGATCTTAAAATTTGGGCTCATGGATAAAGTATGCTCTCATTACTTTGCTAATATTTCTAAATAGGGTAAAATCTCCCTTGAGAATCATTGTACAAATCATAATTGTACCTAGCCATATCAAGCTCTACATTTTTAGTATTCTATGTTTTTGCAGAAGAGTACACTCCTAGTTGAATTGGAAAAAAATATTCATGATTATGGTTTCCTACAATTAGTTTTTACACTTCAATGATTTGTTTGTAAAGCTCCAATAGAAGCAACTTATCTGATGGATACTTGGTAAGCTTGTATGGCATCTTGTGAAAACCTGCCACTCTGATATAGGTAAATGTTTTGTACTAGATGAATCAGTACCCAATTTATTCAATCACTATCATTGCTTCCAAGGAGATTCTCTAAGAGAAGTATCCTTCCAAGCCCTAAATTATCATATAGATGAAATTATCATTCATAACATAAAAATAGCAAAAACTAGCCTCTTGCTGCAACTAGGGATAATGTTGATAAATGGCAACTTCTCCCAATTCATAAGAACTAATCTTGGTGAATCTTAGGAATGAGGCCTGTGAAACTAGTAAATATACAAGTTATGAATTAATAAAAAACCTACTGAATGAGAGAACGTTGTAAATTTATTCATGAATGGTGTCACCGATAAGGTGAGACAAATCGACCTTCTTCTTTTTCAAATAATTGATTATCTTAATAAATATCAGCATCCAAGGATAAAAATCATTTGCATTAGGTTTCCCAAACACCCGAATCAACAAGATAATTGGGTCCTTGAAATCTTCTTTATACTCACTTATGTGTTGTATCCTTGCCAACTTAGGATTCTCCAATAAGTGATCATTTATGTAACTCAAATGATTAATTAGAGCATCATAGAATTAATGGAAAACCTTTTGCATATCTACTACTTTATACTCTAGTTGA
>VDFB02197005.1:0-14831 GCA_007258455.2 Sequoia sempervirens
CCTCCACCCCATTAGGGGCTTTGCCCCAAGACCCCCATGAGGGCTGTTGCCTTTCGACCCCATTGGGGTTATTGCCCCTCAACCTTGTTAGGGGTGTTGCCCTTCAACCCCATTAGGGTCTTCATTCTCAAAGCCCCTCTAGTTATTAGGATCTCTTGAAAGTTGATTGCAATGAGGGGGTGACAAGATAAGGCAACTTATGGCTAATGGAAGTGGCATTGTAACTCATTGTGGTTCAAGTCAAATTGAACCAAATGTAGACTTTGATGTTTTGATGAAGAGCAATATGAAGATTATTAAATATTGATTGTAATTATCATTGTGTATTGACATTTGACAAATCAATGAAATACGAATATATCTATGCTCCCCCAAGTTTTAGGGACGAGGACGGTGTGACATGCTTCCAGTATAGGGGTATTTTTGGGCCATTTTTAGGGGACGACTATTAAAAAATAGGGAAATTTTAAAAAATATATAGAAATTTCAAATACTCATATCATAAAATTGATAAAGCATTCATCATAGACATTGTAGAAGATTAATACATAACATTAGATTTGAATTGAGATTTCACATGAGAATTGACAAATAAATTAACAAAATTCAAATGCTTTCATTGTCAATGTGCATACATATTATATAAGAATTATAAAAAAATGGCTAAAGGCCCCAAGTTTCAACTATAAAATGACTAAAACATAAAAAATATATGGTTGTCCCTAATCAGCAGATGCAACTAGTAGGTCTTTATCAAAATCGAAGCTTGAGTTTGAGTCATTGCTAGCCTAAGGGGTTGCCTTAGGCAATGGAACCCCAACCAAGTTTCCGAGGTGTCCTCGAGTCCTCGAAACGTTTTCGGGATGAGGTAGGGGGACTAAGGCAGGGGATGCGTCCTTGAAGAGCACTGGTATTTATAAGTATTTTCAATTTTGCGAATTATGAGGTTATTAAATATTTTTTTATTGGCAATTACTAAATTACGAGTATCATTGTTTTATATTGTATAATTCTATTTTTTTTTATACATACATACATTCATACATGCATACAAACATTATATCTATACATACATACACATATACATAATATATATGCATACATCATACATACATACATACATACATACATACATACATACACACACACACACATACACACACACACACACAAACATACACACATAGACATACACACACACATACATACACACACATACATAAACACATTCATACATACACACATACATACATACATACACACACACACACACATACATACACACACACATACACACATACATACATACACACACACACTCATACATTCACACATACACACACATACATACACACACACACACATGCATACACACACACATACACACATACACACACACATACACACATTCACACATACATACATACATACATACAAACAAATTATAGCATTCAATATGCATGATGCCTCTGGCTCTTGTTACTAGTCAATACATGATGATTGAATCATTGCATTTAATATCTAACATAACTACTACGATGTCTATGGTTGCAACCCTATAACTTGTTGGGAAAAAAATGAACATTTTTATTTTCCGTTTCCTTGCATCACCCATTCATTGCTATTGTTAGATGTACATAGATAGAAATAATTTATAAGTATATGGGGAAGTTACACCTATGTATAAGAAATTCTTTCTAAGTAGGTTATGTTGATAGGTCAAAGTCTTTTCATATGTTGCCTATGTGCCATGCATGTCTTTGCTCTCATGTGCTATAATGCCCCTTTCATATATAGTTGAGTATATCAAAAGGATGGGCTTCTTCCAAGTATCAACGAGTATATTAGAGGGGCAGGCATATCAAGAGGTTGGTATATTGGTTTGGGTATATTAGAAAAAATAAACCTTTGGGAGTGATAAGAAACCAATCCATCTCCCATTGACAACAAAATGCATTCTATCACATCAATTGTTAGTACAACACTAATTGGATGTAATGTCCCCATTTCTAGCAATATTGATTTGTGAACAATTAGCTTGGTTTTTGAGTTTGTCTGAAGGCTAATTGGTGTGTTTGGGGGATCTCCAAATTTTTTGGAGAATGTAGGTTCTATTAGAATTGTGAATAACACAAGATATAGGATCAAACAACGAACAAAGAAAATTGTGAATAACACAAGATACAGGATCAAACAACGAACAAAGAAACCTTATATGCAAGAGATCTGCAAAACAAAGATTTGCTATTCCTCAACAAGAAAAACTTATAGAATGAAAAGCTTCTATGAATCTCAAGAGAGATAATACAATGAGAGTTGAGTGCTTATAAGAGCAAACCCTAAATGAGAAAGGGATTAGATCATGACAAGTGTCAACATCTTATGCAATGAGACATAATGGTCTAATAATAGCTCAACTAATAAAAGAATAAAAACACTCCTAAGTTTAGCTTAAGTGCATGAGAATAAATTAGCCTAATATTTAATTAAAGATTAAGTAATTATTAGCTAATGCATGATTATTCTAACACTTGCCATGATTAAGATGAACTTAGGGAGTAGCTAAAAACCCTAAAAAGAGAATGCAATATGGGTCTCGACAAACAAGGTCTTGTGAGGTACCCATGTACAAACAATCTAATCTCTCACATTGGAGAAAAGGAGAAAAACCTAGTGGGAGAAAACTCCTCTCCAAAAGAGAGAAAAACGAATGAAGGATTGAAAAGCCTCTAAAACATGAAGAACCTCCTTTGAAACAAATGACGATCAAGATCAAGAAGACAATAATCTGCATGAGTGCCCCCAACGACACTACTCGGATTAGATGACAAACAAAGGCAAACATCTGGAAATCGAAGATATAGATGGCACAGGCACCAACAGTATGAAGAACATTGATCAAATGAAAATGGAAGGTCGCCTCTAGAAATAGGAATGCAAGAGTGTCCATATGGTAAATGCTCCATCTCATCGAAATGCATGGGTAACTAGCTGTTGCATCCGCCTAGTACATAGGAACAAATCCTAGATACATAGCTCACTCCAACACAAAACCAAGGAAGCATTAGCACAAATAGTGGGAACTCTCCCATAATGTTGAGAAGAGAGAGCCAAGACAGGTACACTAAAACTGTGTGTCACCAAGAAGTGCATGAAGGAGAACCAAAAACATTTGAACATACGCAAAAGAGTACCTGCAAATAAAAAGGTGTGCAAACTAGGTACACATGCATGAGGGAAGAATCAACAGGATTCGATGTTGTCGTGGAAGGGACTCTCACTCGACAAAGGTGTGATGGCAAAACAAAAGGCTTACACAACCCCCCATGGCACTTTATATCATAGTGCGAGTACAAAAGGCACAACAAATTGTGCGAAATCCTCGAAAAGTATACATCGGAATGGCACTTTATCTCAGTGCGTCTACAAAAGAGAAAATACATGCAAAAGATGTTTGCAATTCCCAAACAGGACAAAAGGTTGGAAATATATGTAGAACAACCTAAAACAAGTCATCCCATGCAAACAAAAAGTTTTTGGAGCTAAAACATCCAAGTAATTCACTAGAGTGAAAACACCAAAAACTGAATAAAGTGTACTTGGAGAGAAATATGGAAAAAGTGCATGGATGGTTGCAAAGAGCTTTGAAAGACCATCCCAACGTCGCTGTAATTGTGGAAAATGGAGAAACGGGTCAAAAGTTATGAGCTTGAGAGTGAAAACAACACCTTTGACTTTAATAAGCTGTAGAATGCACTAGCAACAAAAAATGGTGATGGGATCCACACCACTAGAAAGTTCATGAAACCAGCTTTTCGACGATATTACATTTGCCAAATTTCGATATTGTATGCCCAAGTTATGGCCAAAAGAAAAAAAATAGCTCTTTTATGGCTAAGGGGGCTTGGAGGGGGCCTTGTTGGCAAGCCGCACTATTGACATTAACAAAATATTTTGAGAATATTCCTTGAATTGTTGGAAAAAAAACCCGGTGATTGAAAAACAAAAATGTTGAAATATGCTTGCAAGAAGACAAAATATTCCTCTGTACCCCGTTGGAATCATAAGCGAATAATTCTTCTGGTCGTTGCCAAAAAACTTGTGCCGGAAAAGTCTGTGTGGTCGTTGGAATAAATTTGTGGCACCGAAATATGCCGTTGCTGGCTGACCACCTTAATAGTGCCAAGCGTTGGAGGTGTAGCCGCACGGGAGCCGCTTTGTCGGCGACAACCCTAAAATAAGTAGTGTGCGCTTTAAAATTGCTTATTTTTATTTTTTTGATTTTCGTGTAGCATGGCCTTTTGGGGGGCCGTATGGCACCCCCAACATTATTTTTTTGCCTTAGAATCTTTTGTAACCAAGATTGGGTGAATTTTATATCAAAATTCATTGAATTAGCCTCCTGAACACAATGGTGAGGTCCTTTTTGTACCAAAATGCACTTAAAATTCACCCACCTTCAAAAATTGCAAAAAAAAGCAATGGAGATTCTAGATTTGAAACTCTGTAACCGAAGTTGACGAAAAAATTTAGAAATTGAGGAGGGGTTCACTAAATCCACGCTCTGATACCATGTTAGAATTGTGAATAACACAAGACGTAGGATCAAACAACAAACAAATACACCTTCCACGCAAGAGATATGCAAAACAAAGATTTGTTGTTCCTGAACAAGGAAAAACTTATAGAATGAAAAGCTTTCGTGAATCTCAAGAGAGATAAAACAATGAGGGTTGAGTGCTTACAAAAGAAAACCCTAAATGAGAAAGGGATTAGATCATGATAAGTGTCAACATTTCATGCAATGAGATAGAATGATCTAATAATAGCTCAACTAATAAAAGAATAAAAACACTCCTAAAATTAGCTTAAGTGCATGAGAATAAATTAGCCTAATAATTAATTATTAGCTAATGCATGATTACTCTAATAGGTTTACTCTTGCAGAGTTGTTGTTGTTGGCAGTGAGCTTAGTTGGCCTTGGTGAGCCTAGTGATGTTTTTAGAATTAGTTTCCAAGTCTTTGACCTTTTGGGAGCTCTCCAAACTCTTTGGAGGAGCAAGCTATTTTTAGAAAGTCACCTAGTTGCCTTTGATCATTGTCCCAAGTCTTTAGTATCATGTTGATATGATTAGAATTTGATTTCTTTGTCATTTCAGTGATTTCCGCAACTTGGGTAAATTATTAAGTTAATAAATAATTATTCACTTAAGTTGTCAAATGTTGGAAATATTAAAATGACAATTTTGTGTAATAATTCATTTAAAAGGTGTTAAGTGTGCTTCAAGTTGGATGCTAGGCACAAGGGGGTCTTTTGCATGTAATGAATTGTTTAATTTGCAAAAATATATATTTTTGAAAAAAACAATGAAAAAAGAAAGAAATGTTTTTTCGGGAAAAAACAAAAAAAACATTTTCTCAGGAAAAACGAAAAAGCAAAAAACATTTTCGAAAAAAAACAATGAAAAAAAGAGAAAAAAACACTTTTTCAAAAAAGTAGCGAAGAAAGCTATAGAAGGAGGTTGAGGGCTCGTTTGAAAGGTTAGCCATGAAATGTTATTTGCTTCCGCATATGGAGAGAACCTATGCTCTTTTCAAAAATATTTTGAGGATGAAAACTCTCTTGAGATTTCTAGTTTTAGAGACAAAAACTCCCCCAACTGGTTGGTGTGATTTCATTTAGGAATCACCATTGTGCTATAAATTGAAGCTTCAAATTTTGGGTTGCAGATATGGAGGTTTTTGATGTGTTTTGAGTTGCAGATTTTGGTGTGTTATCAAATTTTCAGAGTGTTGAAAATGTTTATTGGAGGCGGTTTGGAGGTACCTTTGCTGGTCAACACTTATACCTGGCCATACAAATCTTATTGCAAGTATGAGGGTTTTTTGATAGAATAATATTGGTTGTTCTGATGAGTTATGATGGTATTTGTGCCTGCTGTTCTGTTATACTAGTAACAATAATGCCTTGTGATAGACCTGCAGCATGATTGATTGTAATTATCAGCTTGTATAACCTTCTTCCAGCAAGTTATGATGATGTTTGGAGCTGATTTGAGGAGGTGTATTAGATATGTTCATGTTTGGTGTGTTGGGTTTGAGTTGATGGAGTTATCTAGGTGATTCATTTGCTGCCTAGACCTGTTGCAGTGTGTTTTTTGAGCATTATCAGTCTTGCACCAGCGTATTCCTCATCATTCACATAAGGTATATTGTTGTTGTTTCACAGTTGGGTGGTTTGCTCATGGTATTTGGAACTATTTTGGGATGTTACAGCAGTTTGTTATTATCAGCACTTCATATCAGCAGTTATTCTTTTCAAACAGTGTTTATAATGCATAATATTTCGGATGGTTATACCACCGAAGATTTTCCATTATCTATGCATTTTATTTTGTAAACGTTGGATGATAGTACTGCTAGTGGGTTTGATTTGTGCTCATTGATGTATCTACTTACCCCATTGAACAAGTGGTTCCATTTGTATTTTGCTATCCCATTGAATAAATGGATGTTTTGTAATCACACTCCACTGAATAAGCATGTAGTGTTCTTTTTCTTAGTATTGCCTATGCACTCCATTTAATAAGTGAGATTGGTTGGCTTGCCTCCTTGTGCATTTCCCATTCAGTTGTAGCATTCAAGTTAATTGTATAATCTTGAACATCGTATGCTCTCACCTTGCCCATCTTGGGAATTGGTTGATTAGAAAGTGAAATGGATATTGCATTGTAATCTCACTTTTAGTTGATGTAAATTTAAAAAAATCTAGGGTGGTTATTATATTGGAAAGGACACCTAGTTAGAAAGGTCAAGGCAAGTTGAGAATACTCTCATCTTCAATGATTTTGTGGTTCAACTCTTGTGATGGAGGCTCACAACCAATTAAACCAACAACTTTTGTTTAAAGACAAATTTGGAAACATAAAAGTTCTAAGGCATTGGCCTTGATAAAGGCCTCAGTTGATGGAGAAGTCTTTTGTCACATTCAAGGGTGCAACCCACCATGGGAAGCACTAAATGAGTTGAAGGATTTGTATGATTCCTATTTAGAATTAGAGTACATGGAATTGCAGCTCAAGTTGTTCAAAATTGAGTTGAAGAATGGCAATGTAATGAGCCTTGCTTCAAAAATCCAAGCAATCAATCATGATGTTGAAGTTACACCAGCAACACACACACACATATATGCCTTTAGAAAAGCTCTTCTTCCCACATATTCAACCTGCTTGGATTCATTGCAAGCAAGTAATCAATTGAAGATACTGACTTTTAATTAGTTGGTTGAAAAGGCATTTAGAAGAAAAATTAAAATCAAAGGAGAGGAGATTTGTTGTGCCCATCAAAAAGGCAATCAAAAAGGCAAATCTTCCAATAAGGGGTCATCTTCCAAAAATGAAGGAAATGAAAAAGGGAAAGGAGCTTATAGAGGGTTGGCAGAAATAATGGTCAGCACCATGAGAAGCAAAATTTCAGACAAGATCTGTTTTGCAAATGTTTTGGCAAAAAAGGGAGTCATGAAGCCCATGAATGGAGAACACCATGGGATAAGATTGAGGCCTACCAAAAATAGAAGGAAACAAATAAGGGAAAGAAGAAAATCTTAGGATTAAACTTGACTAAATTCGCGAGTGAATGTGTGTGCTTTCCATATCAAATGATGTCAACTATGCCTTGGTAAATTCAACTTGGTATGATGCTTGGGCCCTAGATATGAGTGCCACACAACACATGACTTTTCGAAGAGACTTTTGTGAGGAGTTTAATGAAAAAAGATGTGGACTTGTATACTTGGTAGACATAACAAGTTTGCAACCTAAAGAAAGAGGGACAATTCGACTCAAGCCATTAGGACTTCCACATTTCATTCCACAATGTCCTATACCTTCTTCAACCGTAACAAAAATTCTTGTGTTTGGTGCTCGTTTGACAAAATTGCCATTCCATTTTGTTGGATGATGGAGAGGTTATAATCAAAAGAAAACATGATTATACAATTGCCTTGGTTGGATATGAGGAAGGAAAGTTGCTGAAACTTAAAGACGAGCCTTCAATTTCAAGGACAAAGGTCAACAAATGTATTGTGGTATGCAAGATTTGGGCATACCTACTATGACAGTATTCACAAAATGCAAAAGAATGGTGTTGTAGGTTTGTTGAATTTTCCCAAAATGATTGAAAAATGTAAAGCACACATCTTGGCTAAACATGAAAGAGAGCCATTCCAAAAGCCAAATTGGAAAGGTGA
The DNA here is from genome assembly GCA_007258455.2 of Sequoia sempervirens. Taxonomy (NCBI): domain Eukaryota; kingdom Viridiplantae; phylum Streptophyta; class Pinopsida; order Cupressales; family Cupressaceae; genus Sequoia; species Sequoia sempervirens. The sequence continues at coordinate 8,249 of VDFB02197005.1, forward strand.
AATGATGCAGGAGCATCCGGGTATAGACGCAATCAGCATCGCACAAAAAAAAATTGTTTCAGGAAATGGGTAAGCTTTCATGATGAATCCTTGCATAGGAAATTTTCTAAAAGCATCCTAGATTTAATGGTGAAGATTTTGCAGTCATATCTTGCATGGTTTGGGAGAATTTAATTTTCTCTGTTCTCAGCTGGCGATTTTGAAGAAAATTAATTTTTGGAGTTTTATTAGTGCTGGAACAAAATGGCTTGGTGGAAAGCTTAGGAATGTTATTTTACACATCTAACAAAATTTCATCCAAAGAGGAGCTTCTGGAAAGAAGATATGCAAAAAGTCATTTTTTAGTCTTCTGGTGCACTTTGTTGCAGTTGCATAAAAGAATTAATTTTTTTTTTTATGTATGTAGACTCAAAGGTATTATTGAAGGGATTTTAATTGTTTTAATATTAATATTTTGAAATATCAATTTGGTTGGAGTCATTTTCATTCTAAGTGCTACATATAGCAAGAGAAATGAAAGGTTTTCAAAGACCCTTCAATGCCTCATATGGGAATTTGAAAAGAATTTGCAGATGGGAGAAGCTAATAAAAAATAAAATATTGCTACAGATTTGAGGCAGATTTCTCTTAGGGAAATAGAGAGATCTCAGCCCATGAGAGGGGCTTGTAAAGGAAATTGTTGTGAGAGTGTGAGAGGAAAGAGAGGAGATTTTTTTGTAGAGTTTGAGAGACTATGAGAGGCCAAGTTTGTTGCAGATTTTTATGATGAGATATTGTATGTAATTTGTTGCTGATTTCAATAAAAGGAAGCATGTGTGTTATTTGCAATATGTTTGAGATCCTATTTTGTGAATTGTGAGTGTGTGTATTTGGTGGAGGGTGTCCCTTTTGCATCAATTGGTATCAGAGCCAGAGGTCTTGAGCGTGTAGAGTCTACACCAGGACCTGTGGGTGGAAAAGAGAAGTGGTGAAGTTGCGGATAGTAGGTTTTGAACTTTGTGCAGGTTGCAGGTTGAGGTTGCGTGGAAAGTGTTCGACAAAATGTCTTGGACGCTAGGAGAATGTTTTATGATGAAGACAGAATTTCTAAAGCCACAAAAAGAGAAGCAAGAGCCCATCCAGAGGAGCAATATGTTTCAAACTATTTGCAAGTCAGGTGGAAAGTGTTGCAGAGTGGTTGTGGACAGTAGTAGCACAGATAATTTGGTGTCATTAGAGATGGTCGAGAAGTTGAAATTGAAGAGAAGAAAGCATCCAAACCCTTACAGTATTTCTTGGTTGCAAGGAGATCATCAGATATGGGTAAGTGAACAATGTATTGTTGATTTTTAGATTCGTAGATATAAGGATGAGATTGCATGTGATATAGTACCCATGGATATTTGCCATATTTTGTTGGGTCGACCATGGCTCTATGATAGAGAAGCTATACATAATGGAAGAGAAAATACATATAGCATAATAAAGGATGGGGAAGAGTACATTTTGAGTCCATTGCAGGGTAAACAAGAGGAAGTGGCGAAAGAAGTTGCAGCAGTATGCCCTAATGGAGGCATAGAGAAAGAGGTTGAAAAAGAAGAGGAAAGTGCAGTAGTGGTTGGATGAAAAGAAAAATGATATAGTTGTAGAGGAAGATGGTGAGATCGCAACAAAGATCCAGGAGCAAATGTTGTAGTAGGCGAAGAGGATAATGTTACAGCAGTTGTGAGTCCTTTGGAGGACACGATGATGGTGGTAGCAATGGCTGGTGAATATGAAAAAGTTGCGGTAGAGGATGAGCAAGATGTTGTCACAACAGTAAAGGAGGAAGAGAATGGTGAAGTTGTAGGCGCAGATTTGTATGCGGATGCTGTAGATTGTGATGAGGGATTTTGGTGGAGGAGGCCGGATGATGGTGGGTTGGATCCCACGAAGGATGCGAGGAGTGGAGAGAGTATTTGGAGGAGGTTGGGCTATGGTGGACATGAGTCCATGAGAGGAAGGAAGAAGAAGGTGCACACTTGGTGGAGGAGGATGGCAAGTGTCCCGGCTAAGTGCTGGAAGAGGCGGAGGAAGAAATTCTTTCTGTCTAATTCAACGATGGAGTTCGCTGTAGGTTGCATTCAACCTGAAAGAGTAGTCCCACTACTCAACTCCATTTTGTGAGTCATACTCACAAAATTTTCCTACCTGGCGTGTTTGATGCAGGAGCCTCCAGGTATAGATGCAATCAACATTGCACAAAAAAATAATTGTTTGAAGAAATGGGTAAGCTTTAATGATGAATCCTTGCATAGGAAATTTTTTAAAAGCATCCTAGATTTAATGGTGAAGATTTTACAATCATATCTTGCATGGTTTGGGAGAATTAAATTTTCTCTGTTCTCGGCTGGCGATTTTGAAAAAAATTAATTTTTGGAGTTTTATTAGTGCTGGGACAAAATGGCTTGGTGGAAAGCTTAGGAATGTTATTTTACACATCTGACAAAATTTCATGCAAAGAGGAGCTTCTGGAAAGAAGATATGCAAAAAGTCATTTTTCAACCTTCTGGTGCACTTTGCTGCAGTTGCATAAAAGAATTTAAAAAAAAAATTTATGTATGTAGACTCAAAGGTATTATTGGAGGGATTTTAATTGTTTTAATATTAATAGTTTGAAATATCAATTTGGTTGGAGTCATTTTCATTCTAAGTGCTATATATAGCAAGAGAAATGAAAGGTTTTCGAACACCCTTCAATGCCTCATACGGGAATTTGAAAAGAATTTGCAGATGGGAGAAGCTAATAAAAAATAAAATATTGCTACAGATTTGAGGCAGATTTCTCCTAGGGAAATAGAGAGATCTCAGCCCATGAGAGGGGCTTGTAAAGGAAATTGTTGTGAGAGTGTGAGAGGAAAGAGGAGTTTTTTTTTTTGTAGAGTTTGAGAGGCCATGAGAGGCCAAGTTTGTTGCAGATTTTTATGATGAGATATTGTATGTAATTTGTTGCTGATTTCAATAAAAGGAAGCATGTGTGTTATTTGCAATATGTTTGAGATCTATTTTTGTGAATTGTGAGTGTGTGTATTTGGTGGAGGGTGTCCCTTTTGCATCATGAAAGGAAATTGCAATTGATCCACTTTGACTTGTGTATTCCCCTTCCAATTCCTTCAATTAGTGGTAGTAAATATTTCATGTTCATTGATGACTACAACAAAATGACCTAGACGTATGTTTTGAAGCAAAAATTAGAAGCTTTTGAAACACTTTAGAAGTTTTTCCCTATGGTTGAAACTGATGCACAATCCCATATTGGCACATTGAGGACCAATAAAAGTGGTGAATTCACATCAAGGTTGTTTGAAGATTAATATCAAGAAACATGGGATCAATCGTTATTTCATAGTTCCTCACTCTCATCAACAAAATAGAGTGGTTGAAAGTATGATCAAAACTATGATGAATATGGCTTGGGGAGTGTTGTATTTCAAAGGAGTAAACTTGCACTTCTAGGTAGAAATAGCTCAAGCAACAGTCTGACTCTACAGCTGGTCACCTTCAAGAACTCTTCAAATGAAGATTCCATACAAAATTTGGTATGGTTATCTTTTGTTAGTCTAACATGTTTTGGTTTTTGGATCCCCCTGCTATGCATTGATTCCTAAGGAAGAAAGGAACAAGTTGGATTACATGAGTCACAAGTGAATTCTTTTGGATAGAATCCTCAAAGGCCTATAGATTGTTTGATGAGAAAAATAAGAAATTTTTGATTGCGAGAGATTTTTTCTATGAAACTGCAAAGGGCATAACCAACAATGATTGACTATTGCATCAACTTGAGAAATTTGCAAGGTGTTTTCAAAGACATTGATATGGAGATTCCAAACATTAAGGGGGGACATATAGTTTGGAATATGTTGAATCCATTTTGTCTCCAATAATTGAACAAGAAGCTCCCCCTAAGGAGAATTTGAAACTTCATCAAAAGAAGAAAACTTAATGATATCAAGTTTCCACAATCCATAATATTTAGCTGAGTGATTTCTGGATTCAATTGTGTGTGAATTTTTTGCATCAATGTTTCGGATCACACTCCATCATCCATCATCAGGATGAGAGCAGAGAGCAAGAAGAAAACTTTTTTTGGAGCAACAACCAATAGATGAAGGAGCTTCAATTCAAGAAACTTATGTACCAAATGCTCTATAAGTAACACAAAAAAGATGCCATCATGGGCCACAAACACTTAAAGAAGTCAAACTTGATGAAGTTGGAAAAACATGTTCTAGATATGCATACAAAGCCAAATAGCAAGAAGAAAAGTCCCTAAAGAAGATTCAATCATTCAAGATAGCAAAGCTTACCTTGGAAGGGCATTCAAAAGAAGAAATCAATATTGCTTTTTGATGCAAAACCAACTTCCTTAAAGTAAGCATAAAAGCTTGATGCATGGAGAAAAGTGATGAAAGTTGAATATGATGACTTGATCAAGAATGGCACTTGGGAGTTTGTTGATCATCCACTCAATTCTAAGCCTATTGGTTGCAAGTGGTTCTTTCAAAACAATACAAAGCAGATGGCTCACTTGAAAAACACAAAGCAAGGCTTGTTAGAAAAGCATTTGCTCTAAAAGAAGAGAGAGACTATGAGGAGACTTTTGCACCTACAACAAAATGGACCACCATTTGGGTTTTGTTTGCTATGGCAGCACAAAATGCATGTAAAGCTCATTGACATGAAAATTGCTTTTTTGAATGGAGATCTCAAAGAAACAATTTACATTACTCAGCTAGAAGCTTTTGTAGTTGAGGGTTAAGAACACATAGTGTGTAAGTTGGTAAAATCGCTATATGGTTTGAAACAAGCCCACATGCTTGGTATGGAAAACTCACCAAGCACCTCTTGAGCATGAATTTCAAGTGTTTTGGATTTGAAGATGCAACTCTTTTTGTCAAGACAGTTGACAAAATAGTTGTATGCCTAGTTGTATTATTGTATATGTGGATGATTTGTTGATAATAGGAAATAATGAAAAATACATGTCAAAAGTGAAAGCAGAACTGGTGAAAGGTTTTGAAATGATAGATTTGAGCCATCTTCATTACTATTTGGGTATTGAAGTGATTCAAGAGTCCAAGTACATTTTCATCACACAACAAAAGTTTATGGGTGAAATTTTGAGCAAATTTGGAATGGCAAACTATAAACCAGTCAGCACACCATGGAACAAAATCTGAAATTGACATTAGATGAGTAGGATCTAGATCTAGACTAGATGCAGTATTTAAATGCTTAACTTTTCAATGCTTTTACAATGTTCATTCCAAGTTAATTAAAACGAAATTAACTTAAGGAAATAACATAATGAAAGTAATATCAAGGTGATCATAACAGAAAGAAAGGAAATGAGAGAAAGAAAGAGAGAGAAGAAGAGAAGTGCAAACAACGCTTGATAACGGAGTTCGTCACAGAATGTGACTACGTCTCCGGGTCCACTCCAATAGAGAGACCGATCCGATTAACTCCAAAATCGATTACAATGATGCACCAAGACCATCAGTTCGGCAGCATAACAGGGCTCCGACATTCAACAATGGCTTGAAAATTCTTCAACAAGACCCCTCTCTTCCGTGTTGCCTCAGCGTCAAGACTTCCTTCACCTGAAAAAAACTTGATTTTACTCTCACCTTACACCCCTTTTTATACATAAAATTTGCTCAATTTGGTTACTAACCAATTGATTTTGAAAAATATTCCAAATCCCCCTAAAAACAACTAAATCTCCCAATTTTTACATTTGGATTTTAATAATCTCCCTTATCTCTCCAAAATCTTTTAAAAATCTCCCTTTATTTTCATAATAATATTCAAAAATCTCCTTAAAATAATTTAAGCCCTTCCATTTAACATTATTCGGGCTTAGGAGATTTCGGAGGTTTGATTAAATCCTTTAAAAAGGATTATAGTTTGTTTTTACTATAAAAATTAGGGGATTTGATTTAAAAATTAGGCATTCGGTTTTGAAAAATACAACAAAACAGACCGACGCCACATCTTATTCTAACTGTTTCGATGGCTCAACGGTGGCAAAGCATTTTAAAAGCCCGGCGGTTCCGGGTTCAAGCTCGGCCGTCGGTTTTTTTTTACAACCAAACTTTAACCAAATCACAACAAAACCAACCCGTATCTATAAATAGATAGGCGCCGGTAGTATGGTGGAACGGTTTGGCTGAATATTAGCAGGCGAGTGGTTGTGGTTTCGAATCCGGCGACCACCAATATTTTTAACAAAACAAACAAAACTGACTTTACCATTCGGAGGGAGAGATGACGCACGCCATGTGGCATGCCGCGGAGCTGCCACATGGTGAACATTTATTCGCTGACAGAGATTATTCAATGAAGACGTGTATGCCGCTGCGCGAAAACATGAGCTGACCTGTCTGCCATGTGTACGGGAACAATTCGCCGACGCTGCTGACGTGTTGCTGACTCATATCTGACTGGATTCCACGTGTCACAGAACCATTCGGTAATGACAGCTCCACGGCAGAGCATGGACGGGCCCGACACGTAGAGTGACTCAATGCGGAATAGCGACAAGAGTGCCACGCACGTAAGA
>VDFB02197006.1:0-15657 GCA_007258455.2 Sequoia sempervirens
GGTCAACAATCCATCAGAGTCAACATAACCCTAGTTGAGGCTTGGAGACTCTTTTCAATCCATTTTCTACAGAATCAAGATCAGACACTTGTTAGGAAATCAAGTGTAGAACAAAATCTACAAGATCATGTCGTGAATTTCCAAAAAAATGTAGGTGGACTAAGTCACCATCTATGGAAAATTAGTCCCACTACCAAGCCTGAAAAGTGGTTTCTATATTTTTGGATACCCATTTGGCATATTCCTATTCTAACAAATTTTCACCGAAAATGGACAAGTCACCCAACTTGGTGTAAGTGTCCCATTCAACATTTCCTATCAACTCTATGGATTCTAGAGCCTCTCCCATCAAATTTTATATTCCAAATTATCCCTCAGGTTCTGTTTGGATTGTTCATCATTTACTTGCATTTTAGTTGTATCACAATGTGTTTTCTAGAACTTTGCATTTCTTAGGTTTAGCATCAATAAATCATTTCTTTTTCAGTTTATTACATTTAGACATCACAATTAGATACATTGCATCTATTTTACATGAATATTGAGTGTAGAAATTAGCATTTTGGCTAATTTCCTCTCCTTTAGGAGAAAAACCTACAAAGTGTTAGAGCCTTGGGTAATCAAAATCTTGTTTACAAAATATGAAATTATGCATGAACATGAAATTGATGATGCATTGCAAACATTATCTTGACTGATAAAAGTGTTGTAGAATATCGCTTATTTTTCTCTTGAATTTCCTAGATTGCCTTATCGAATTGCTTGATTAATCAAGAGTTTCATTAGGTGTTCAAATGGAGAAAAGAACATATTTATATGTGTTTCAATATTTATCTCATTAATTATTTTGACAAGCCAGCAAATGAATTTTTAAATCTATAAATATTTGAGGCTGACAATAAAATATTTAATTTTGGGCCAAAATAAGGCAAACAAGGGTGCCCTTAGACCTATTTTAAATTTAATTTTCTCCTGAAATAAATAATTAATTTAATTTCTCAAAATTAATTTGATTTTTTGAAGACCAAAAAAGGGTAATTAATAAGCATAATTAAGCCCAAGCACTTAAGAGAGAGCAACACACAGTTTGGAATTGTCAAGGATGACAATTTACAATGCTACAACTATGACTCCTATTGGAGCCAATAATAATAATGTTGATATATCATATGGTACTATTGTAAATAAGGCTAGCTAATATTGTTTATTAGGTGTGATTCCAAAGAACATTCAAGTCCTTGTATGATCATTTTACCAATGGTTGCATTTCCATAGTAGAAGAGTGTGTTATGATGATATCAAACACTTTGTGTTGTTTACTATATAATGATATCTAGGGATGTTAGTGAATAAATGTAGTACTAAAAAAATAGATGGTATTGGATGTTGTTTCCATTTGTTGGTCTTGTGGTATTGTACAAATGTCTAGTTTTGTGCTACTTCAATGAGTGAAATTGTTTCCAATTTTTAAGGTCATGCAATGTATACATTAATGAAGCTTGAAATTGAAACATTATCATCATTCTAGATAGGGACACTTTGGAAGTTTTTTTTTGTTTATATTAAAAAAAAAAAAACCTTATAGATATTGAGAGGGGTTGTTTTAATATAAAGTGACAAGACTCTTGAGTACTAATATTATGGTTAGTAATGTTATTGTAGCATCATAAATTGTCACCCTTGACAATTTCACACTAGGTTGAATTTCTGCCCCTATGTTCTTGGACCTAATTATGCTCCTAATTTCCTAATTATGTGTGTAATTTCCCATTTTAAATTTTTTATCAAAAAATAGAATATGGAAAATCAAAGTAGTCATGTATTATTCTTCCCTCGAGACTTTGGATCCCTAAAAATAAAAAATCCAGCCTAGGGCATAGGGTACCCTAGATTTCCTATTTTGGCTCCAAATTTAAATATGTTAATGTCGGTAATTTATTATTTGAAATTACAATTTCAATTGTTGGCTATTGGGATTTAATTTTTGGGAAATTAGATTAATTGCATATAAATACATAGTATTTTTACATTTTTAATCATAAGGAAATGCATTAGCAACTATTATACTTCAAAAATCATTCAAGAGTAGTCAAGAGCATAATTTTTAGAATTATTGTAGTATTTTGTCTTTCAAGCATCATGTCAAGTTTTATGTCATTTTGTTCATGTTTTGCATGCATTTTATTTGTGAACAATAACACTTGTAAGAATTCAAATCAATTCAAGTCAAGCAATAATTGATCCTTGAAGGTGATGAATATGACTTTAGTCAATCAATTGATTCTAGATCTAAGTGGTGAGTTTCAACAAAGTGTTAATTCATCATTTGTTTATCATTTTAGCTATCCCTCAGAAGGGATGAGATCTCTTTATCATCAATTTTTCATTGTGGAGGTAGAAATACCAACATGGGGTTTGATGAGCCTAGTTTTTGGTCTAGTTTTGGGTAGAATCTATAGTATATTTGTTGGCTGATGTCATGAGCTTTGATGATTAAATGTTGGTATTTGCATAGTGTTTCCATTACACCATTAACATTTGACATTATCCTATCTCTGCAAGCTTTAATGACATTTGGCATATTATGTGGGTTAACTATATTGATTTTGCATGTGATTAATGAATGATTATTAGAGTGGTTATACATGTGTATTTATTATGCGTATTGACCTTTCCATGCATATTTAATATGCCAAGTTGAGGAAGACACTGCCAGTTGGGCATGCACCATAACGTCCAGCTGAGGAATCACTCCAAGTCAAAGGTAGCCGATGACAAAAGATTCTTCATGCACCTGAACATAACCGCCTTGTAGTGGAATTTAATGATTGAGCATGCATGAGCATTACTATTGTGTTGGATCTACGTTTAGACCTGGATGTTCGACCAGATTTCATGCATGTGTAACCACCATCACTCCATTTCCTGTTTTCCCTAAATGGCATCCTCCTGAGTAAGTGGAGTTGACTACCTTGTTTAGCTATAGTATAAATAATGATTTGATACTACTTCTTTAGGAGGTTTCACAATTTGATATTTTACTCTCATTCTTTAGTTTCAGTTATACAAATACATTAATCTCTTGTATGCATGATATACAGTGAATGAAATAAAGTTATGAGTTCAAACACTTATGAATTCTTAATGGATTTAGAGGATACCTGCCTATCAAGGGGGCCCACACTTAGTGACAAATCTATCTTGTTTAGCATTAGTTTAGTATTACTTTTGTTTGAGTACTTAGTTAGAAATATAGCTGATTGTTTCCTCCTAGCCACTAGGATTCCATTTTGTGATTGTTCCTATAGCCAAAGCAGACATAGTAGTGTCCTATTCATTGCTCATATTTTTATCCATGTTATGCATTTTAGCTTAGCATAGTCGTTGATTGATATTCATCATTTGTCTCTTTCCCTTTCAAGCAATTTAATTTTAGTATTGTCTTTCTTAGCTGTAGAATGCAATGGCTACTTTGAGTTCCTAGTGCACATATTGTGCTAACCCATTTCAAGTTCACATCCTTGGGTTGACAAGTTAAATGCACCTTCATGATGATTGAGATAGCTATTTAGGTTAGATGTCCAATCTCGAGTCCTTAGTTTATGAAGGCTTAGTTATTAAAATCATTGTAGAGGAGGCCAGCGAAGGGGTTTGGTAGGGAAAACTCTATATGGCACAGCCCTTCCCCTCCTTTTCCTTGTATCTTGAGGTTATAGATCTAAAGAGGATTGGAAGAAGATTGAAGACAATTTTCTCATTCATGCATCAAATCCTTACAAGTTGACAACTCACAGAGTTTGCATTATCTCAACAATAGATAAATATCTAACAAACTTGAACCCAGAAGGAAGAAGATAGAGACTAGGGACCTTAGGCTTGTGAAAGAATTTTCTAGATCCAGGTCCTTACTCTAGGGCAGCCTTGCACCCTAGACCACCCATAATCAGCTCAAATTTGAATCACAGGTGCATCAGTTCCTTCCTTCTACATTTTTGGAACTTAAATTTATCTTTTTTTTTAGTCTATCACAATTCATATAAGAACATTGCATTTTCATAGTTTACCTAGTTACATCATTTCATCAAGTTTTCAATCCATCAACCCTACCACCACCAAAAAAAAGGAATCTAGATCTAGGCTTTGTTGACTCACCTGTTAGGTTGTAATTCAACCTCATATCCTTGTGGATCTATATTCCTCACACCATTGTTCTTGGAAAAGGTTGATGTTATTGATCTATTCATTGGACCTAGGATATGTTTTTCCAATGAATCAGTTATCATTGAGGAATTTGTGAAATGAAAATGGCTTTGGATTATTAAGGTCAATGTTCGTTGATATGTTAGTTAACATGTTGTGCTATATTTTAGTCCTTTGCTCAAATTTGTTTTCATATTTTACAATGTAATTTAATATTTGCATGGGCCAAATAATAGATTGAAAATCAACATTTGCTCTCCAAATGGAAAGGATTAATGGGTTGTGAAGATTTAGGTGATCATCATTATGAGTAGGTGTGAATTTTGGTTTTCCATTTTTATTTATTATTAAAGTTTATTTTTCTTGCAAGCTCTAGAGGGATTTGTAATGGCATGATACGCATGTTCCTTTCCTTTTCAATCATGTTAGGAAGGTACATTTTGTATGTTGTTAAACATGATTGGAAAGCTTAGCCTATTCTATAGACATGGTGGTAGCATTAATCATTGTTGTGTCCATCAAGAAAGGTTCATCAAATATGGAATGATGAAAACTTTGATTTTTTAAGGCTATGTGGATTCCAACAAACACATAGGTATTTATGTATAGTATTTCTTTGTTTATCAATTCCTAGCTACCCTATTGCAAATTTCTAATGTTAGGTGCTTGTTCGAGCCAAGAGAAACATGAATATGTGTAGATAATCTATAATTCCATTTTCCTATAGGATGAGAGAGTGTTATTAAGTAAATATTAATAGTAGTGACATATAAGATTTTTTAATTAAAATAATTAAGATTTTTTCTTACCTATACAAATAGTCATATGCACTAAGAATCTTCCTCTTCATGAAAATATATGAACCTGTGATGCATGTAGAGTACCATAAGGTGTAGATTTTGAACTAATTTTTGTATCTTGAGCTATTTCTAAGCTTGATTTAGATTTCAAGGTGGTGGAGTTAGAATTATGCTATACAAATATGGCCACTTTGTATCTAGTGCACTTAAAGTGAAAAACATTACTAGGAAACTGGTAGTTAACAGATTTGTCCCTTTCATAGATTTGATTATTGTGACTCTAAATCTGCCCAAAATGGGGAAAAATAAGTAAAAAATAGTTGCATAAGTTATTGATTAACTTCCCTCTAAATTTTGATTAAGGTATTACTTCCTTTTGTGATAATTTTTTTATTTTGTTTACAATTTAAGAGGGGTATATTTTTAACTAGAAAGTAGTAAAGGAAAACTAACATTTGCTCATAGCCATGATACAAATGCGAGTAGAACTAAGAAATATTTTTTTTGAATTATCAATTTGAACAGATGGATTTTAAAGTTTTGAAACAACTACCACCAAAACTTCAACACGAAAATTGAAATACCAAGAAAAAATAAATAACTAATGCAGTATAAATTCTGCTTTACTCTAGAGGAAATAAATGTGACTGTGAAATATCAAATTCACACAAAATGGTATTCCAACATCTACCTAAGCTCGTAGGCTTAAAAAAAATACTAAGCATCATATTAAAATTTTGAATGCTCACAAACAATAGAAATCCAAATTTTGGACCCTTCAAATGTAATTGAATTACATATCTAAAGCATTACAAAGTGTAACTACCCGCAAGTCTTGGAAACTGATTCTTTAAAAGAACCACAAATATGAAGTTTAACACATTAAACTTTTGTAAAGCTAAACATCCAAATAGAATGTGTGTGTATTGCTAAGGTGGACGATTCACTAGGTCCATTAATGCTTCATTTGTTGCTTGGTCTTGTTGATTGGATGTTGCACATGCTTGGTAACCCTTGAGAAAACTTTCCCTAATAATCAGGAAAGGAGCCCTCTCTGGATGTTCTGAACCTTGCCAAAACCAACTTTGAGTCCCACTTCAAACTCTTGGAATGGACTTTCATCAAAATTAATGAATTGAAAATAAAAAATTGGGCCTTTCAAAGCAAGATTGAAGAGCTGGTTGCTAAAATTACTGAGATTCAAAAGAAAGATGTGGACAGTGGGGCTCAAGGTCACAATAACAGAAATATAGATTCCAAGGTTGATAATATAAGGAATACCATCAAAACCGTTGCTAAGCAAAACAACCGAATAGCAAGACACAATGCCATTATCATTAACGCGATGACTGAAAAGCTTGATAAAGCCCAGTAGGGGTCTCTGATGGTGGATCTAGAGGAAACAAAGGACAAAAGCCAGGATACGGACGTGGGCATTTCCAAAAGAACCAGAGCCAACCTGAAGCGCAAGGTCCCCCCTACTTCTAAGATGATTCAAATTTTTAAAAAGGGAGTCAGTGACATGGAGAATCTAGAGGCGGAGACAGAGGCTGTCCTCAAGACTCTGAATTAACGGCTGGGGTTTTTGTGCTTACTTTGCTGTTCCTTTTGGTTTGACCTTTCGGTCTGGTTAGGTGTGGTTCTTGCTTATCTTTTTTAGGTATTTGGTCTTTCTGGTTGTACTTTTGTGTGTCCTTTCCTGTTTTGTAAATTTTTGTGGTTTGGGTCTGTAAAACCCTATTTACCTTTATCAAAACAAAAATCATTTTGTTGAGGGATGGTAATATTTTTAGTACTAAGTTTCTAGAGGCCTTATTGTTGTGAAGAGTTTCAATCTTGGTAGTAAGGGTGACTAGGAATTTCTCATGCAAGATAAAGCAAAATCAATCTTGTCTACTTTTTCAAATTGTCCTTGTTGAAATATTTCTCACCAGATAATGTATCAACCACTTTCGAAAAAGCTTCTTTTAATTCCTCAACTATAGCTACATCGTCATTGTCATTATTTTTGAGTTGACAACTAAAATATGAGAATTCTTTAATCAAGTTAGTTTTGATACAGTTGCACTCTTTTAACAACTTATTCTTGTCTTGGACATTTTGTTTCAAGAATGAGATCTTTCATGCAATATTCCTCCACATTATGCACCTTAGGTCATCTACAAAAGGGATTATTTTCTCAGTTAAAATTTATCTAAACTTTGTCCAAAATTTCCTTAATGTCATTATCTTCCTGTAGCCAAGAGTCTCTTCTTTCTTGTAGTTTGCTATCTCAGTCTTGATAGGGTTCCTCAGTAAGATCAAGTCATTGTGGACTTTCTTTAAATTTTCAATTAGAGGAATACCTTTGGCCTTTACATCTAGTACCCATTCTTGAGTAACTCTATAATAATAGTTGTCTTTTTCACTTTGTTGACCATTTCTTTTCTAGTTGCAAAATTTAGTTCAAAGGATGAAATTGCTTGACTGGTAGGTTGGGGAAAATGATCCATTAGTGACTATAGGAAATTAGAGAATATCTCTAATACCTTTTATAATTCATCCTCATCATGCTTATCCTTCTCGATTATCTTCACTAACCTTGTATCAATCACTTGGAAGTTATGAACATCTCCATCCATGCTCAGAGGTCCCAAATCCACCTTTTTCATGTTATAGTTATCTACAGTAACCTAATCTTTATGTGCAGATGGATGTGCAATTTATATGAACAAATTCTTAGAGCTACTATCTTCCATCATCCTTGAAGTAGTTTTTAATTTTTTAGAATTAGGATATATTTGCAATAATTTCCCTACAATATTATCATCTGGTAGGCTAACATGCACTATTTTACTTTTCCTGGATCATGTGTTTTCCAGCCATGAAAGGGAGGGATTAGTACCAAGGGCTTGAGAAGACTTGGGTGTTGAGAATTGAAGAGCTCTCTTTAATGGAGGAGTCTTTCATATATTCTACAAATTGAAAGGAAAAGAGGTGGGAGATTTACCTTTTTGTGCATTCTTCCCAGTCACAATTTGAGTTGGATTCAGTTAATCTTCACAGGTATCAACCTCCATTATCCCAATTTCTTATTCTTGTTCATTTCCCTTTTCCTTTTCTTTCTCTTTCTCTCTCTCTACTTGATCTTCTGAATCACTACCCTTTGGAGAGCCATCACCATATATCTTTTTGGGGCTCTTCCTCTTCTTAATGGTTCTTCTCCATCCCCACTGCCTCCTAGTGTCGCTATCTGTTGTGTAGGAGGTGACATTGCAATTGATGAAGAAGTTTCTACTTGACCAAAACTTACCTATTCACCTGTTCTTTGTCACCCTCTAGGTTGAGCTTTACAATCTTCACCTTTCTTCTTAACAAGCCATATTTGTGTTCTTTTCAAGATTATTGCAGTTCTAGTCTCTAGATATTTTTTTTCCTTGAGAATCAAATCAATACGTACCATAGGTTGCATTTGTATATGATTGGTGTGGATTGGGTCTACCAAGTTAGTTTCATGATCTTCTACACCTTCAATATCCCATCCCAATCTAAACAAGACAATTTGTCTAAAGGTCATTCTCATCCAACAACTTTTCCTAATCTCATAGTCATCAAAGAAGACATAATAATATTCCTCCATGTATGGAACATGATAAAATCTAGGACCAAGGTGCAAATTTTCCTTCACAAAATTCTTGCTATCAAAAAGAAATATCATATCATAAGTAGAAATGTTGAACTTTAAAATATCCCTCTCAATGTTGAGGGCATCTAATTGAGATTTAAATAGGTAATATCTGAGACCAATGGGAAATTGGATACCTACCTTCTTCCTTCCAGTACATCTCTTGTTTACCTCCATATTTTATCTACAAATTTTAATTAGGATGAATTTATCTTTTGCATATTTAGGAAATTTATGGGGCAATCCATCATATCCTCCAACCCTAATGTAAGTAAACCTCATAAACTAAATGAAGTGGATACCATTTTTTTTTATGAGTTTGATGGCCTTGAGAGAAATCATTTGCCTTAGATCACCTTGCAATTCATTTAATAACATCATGGTGAATACATCATTCACCCTTTTTAATTTTGGTAGCTCCTTTCCAGTTATGAATCAAGGTAATAGCTATATATTTTAATTTGATCATCAAATTCATCAATAGGTTTTATTCCTAGCGATATTCTAGTACATACCAAAGCATAAAAGAGATATGAGGACATATAGGACTTATTAACAAATAAAATAACTTTGCATCATGTAATTTTGAATCACTGATTAGAGTTTCCCAATCCAAATATTGTGTCCTCACACAAATTATCTGAACAAAGAAAAACATCTACTCTTTGAAATCATGGGAATTTATATTAAATCTCAATCTATACAACAAAAAAATGATATCAAAAATCTCATCCTTGAAGTGTGACCTATGTAGGTTTTTAGGTAATTGAGACTTCCCTTTCTTTGGGACTGCAAACCACTCCCTAGCAATTTTTTTTTGTAATATCCTTTCGTCTCACTAAAACAACCTTGTGACAATGTGAAGTTGAAATCTACAAATACTTTTCTTTTAGGTGGCTTGAAGCAACTGCTTATAGTGGCTTTGTCAAGGGTTATCAACAAATTATCATCACTTGTTCTAATTTCCTTGTTCTTAGGGTCATAATGGTTTATGCATTCAATAACAAGGTGTATGCATTGCACGACTATAGGGAAGGAAAACACTTATAATAAACAACTCTAAACCAACCTTTGGGTAATAGGAGCTCTATCTGGATTATTTACCCTTTCCCAAAACTCTCTCAAATTTATATGCCCTAGTCAAGTGTTGCCAATCTTGAGCAAGGTACTAGTTAAACTAGATAAGTGTTTGTATCCAAAGTATTTATACTTCATCCTTAGATTCTAGCTTCATATTTTGGCTACCAAATTCTAGAAATTTTTTGATAGAATCTCCCCAAGAAATATTAATTTTCAACTCTAGTAATTTCTTCAATACGAGTGATGAAAGTCATTATTATGAAATTAAGAGTATGCTTACCCATATAATTATCCCCTAAGAATGGCCCTATGAAGGAATATGATCCTATCTAGTTGAAACTTTCACCATAATTCCACTTCTTCGAGCTCCAAAAAACCTTAATTTCGTTTGCAAATGCATGAAATAATTACATTATAAGTTTTTTTTAAGACTATAGGAATCAAAATCGAGTAGCCACTCCCAATAAATTGTAGTACACCTGGTAATATTTTTTCACATGACTGGTGACATTGGTGTGACATGCCCTCCAATACCATAGGGATGGTGGGGAGACTAGACCTTGTGACCTCTTGCCTACAATAGGATGATTTAGCCAATTGAGCTAGGCCCAGCACCCTACATTCTAAGGTATTTTACTCTTCATAAACCTTGGCATTCATTTCACCTTACTTAGCTTTGATAGAAATTGATGTTGGTAGGTGGCTTCCTTGGCACTAACTTCAAATACATTTGATAATAAAGAGAGTAAATTTTTTGAAAGGTTCTCAAAACCTTGTCGAATTATGACATGGGTTTCAAAACCGTAATTGGATTTTGCTTCAAGCATATTTCTTCTTTTCTTCTTAGATTTATATTAGAGAAATTAAAGTTATGAGTTATGATTTAGGATCCTCCAAGGTTATGAGAGCCTTCTGAGACCCAACAGGGTTGTCACAACTCCACAAAACACCTTTGAAAATAAAGGAGAAAATTACCATATTTCTCTTGGTCGTAAAACATAAAGTTCTTGGTTCGGTGTCAGAGCTTGACAAGGTTGTGAGTTGCTTGTCGACTCCTAACAATGGTTTTGAAACTAAGAAAATAAGCCACTTTTCTCTTTCTTTGATCATTTTATCTTTAAAGATGTACTTTTTTAAGAGATCAAAAGGTTTTAAAAACCATGGAAGTCTCCAAAAGAATTTGTGAAAACCAACTCAAAGACAGACTCATTAAGGCTTGAACTTTTAAGAAATATTTATGAAAATTGTGAAGACAAGGCTTTGCCGAAGACAAGAAAAGTTGTGGGAACCCAATCAAGGACCAACGTAGTTGTGAAAACCTTGTTGGGGCTTGATGATAGTTCAAAAACTACTCAAAAATCCCACTTTTAGCAAAAATGGCTAATTAATGGAAGATTTTAGAGTACTTGAATGGTGCAGTTAACAACATAGAAAGACTTGAAGACCTATAAAACCTAGAAAGCCAAATAATGAGCAATATGGGATTTTGAAAGGAAATGGGTATCACAGATAAAAATAAAGGCAACATTAACCAATTTGAATTTTCATGTTAGATAGCTCTCCTCTAGCAAGATTGTCATTGAGAAAGTCTTTTAATAGCTTGCATAGGTTTACAAATGTAGTAGGAAGGTTATCATCCAGGATCTTTTAGATAAATACTGCTATTTCCT
The DNA here is from genome assembly GCA_007258455.2 of Sequoia sempervirens. NCBI lineage: Eukaryota > Viridiplantae > Streptophyta > Pinopsida > Cupressales > Cupressaceae > Sequoia > Sequoia sempervirens. The sequence continues at coordinate 11,415 of VDFB02197006.1, forward strand.
AGCTTCTATGATACATCAACATATTAAGTATGAAGTATATAAAATGTGGGTATTGGCCAAGCCTATTATCATGGTATATATCATAAGATGAAGTGCACATTCTTGTACACTAACCTCTTTAATTCTTTGTTACTCAAAAATTTCTATGACTATGGGGAAGAGAGTGGGAAATGCCATTGCAAATAATTCCCTATTCTTGTACTCATTTATTGGTTAAAAATAACATTCTATAATGCGAGTTTTTCATTCATTGCAAAGTTCTAATAAAATATAAAAATGAAGATGTATGCTCCAAATTCTTGATGAATGATTCACCTTCTTCATCATTTGTGGATGTTAATTTAAGGTCCATGAAAATTGAATGTAAATTTGTGTTATGTAGAAGGTTAGATATGTCAGTAGAGGTGGAAGACAAACATGATAGTGTAAATTCATATAATTGCACATTTTGTAGTGTGGATCATTATTGATCTTGTAATCTAATGCTTCAAGAGATGTTCATGTTATACTAACATAGAAGATATTTTTTTTTTATCTTTATTTTTCATAATTATGATGTCTAATTGATCTATATGCCTAGGTAAGTCTTTCGGAATTATAGAAATAAATTATGGAAAACAAAGAGTATGACTAGTATATTTTAACTTTCTATCTTTTACATAGGTTATTTGAAGGAATTTTTTATGAATAGGTGTCAGTTTCAATTAATGTATATAAAAAACACATATTCACAAAAAAGGGTGGATGGTAAGAAGGCACACTATAGAAAGTCATATGGGCTCAGTCCAGAAACATAAAAAAGACATGAATAAATAACAAAGCCACTTAAGTGGGAAGATTAGTGATAGGATAGGGGGGATGGTCCTTGTCTTCCAGACTATCCCTTACAACAACAGGATTCAAAGAGATTTCAAGAGGAGCCCATCCCTCATCATCAATGTCTTTCTCTTCCTACAAAGTGTGAGAAACTGTCAAGTCCAAATGCAGGGGCCATTTGGAAGATTCAAGAAGTAGCCAACCAAGAGCTTCACCAGAGGGATACCCAAAGGCACCACTACTAGAAGCCACTCCCAAAGGCCACTCCAAAGCAGCCTAAGGAGGAGGGGAGGGTGAAAATTTGTGATACCATAGACTATTGTGATGTCAATTCTAGGTGGGGGATAAGAATGAGCTACTTGAGACTCCCAAGCAAAGCCACTCTTGCCTTGATCAAATCCCCATAAGGTAAAATGGCCCTAAGAGGTAGTAGGAGAATGTAAGATGGAAGCAATAGTATAGGGGGAATTCCTCCATTGGTCTAGGAGCTCCAGAAGGTGAGCTAGTTCAAGTGTAAATTTATTAGCTTACACTTGAATTTGCATTAACACATTAGAGCATATAGTAGCTTTAACAAACATTGAAACATGCTTAAGAGACTAGGACCTACCGATAAGCCATGGAAAATAATACACCAATAAAAAAGAGCAAGTTTGGGCTCAACAACTACAAACCACACATTGATGAATCTGTGGTTCCAAACTAAAATAGGTGACTATAAGTGTCATCTCTGGTTTAAACTATTAACCATCAAAAGATGAGGAAAAAGCCATTGGTACCCAATTCGAGGCTTTTATTTCCTAAAAGTGGTGTTTGGACACCACTTCCAATCTTTCCACTAAGGTTTGGAAGAATAAATTCCAATTTTAAGAAGCATATCAACTAGAATGGTATTGATGGCTACTTCAAAGGTTTCTTGGGTATATCTCTCCTATCAAAAAATTTCTTTACCTGGGCTTGATGAAGTGTAATATTATCCACCATATGCTCTATTTTTTCTTCCATCTTATTGAGGTGCATGATCCTTTTCTCCAAGAAATTTTAAAATTACTATTCTTCCAAAACAATCTATAACTTTGCAGCTAATAGTTCTAATGGAAAAGGTAAGGTTGAACCAATGTCATAAACCAATTCAAAAGGGGACATACCAATTTCTCTCTTAGGTGTTTTTTTTTTCCCATACAGCTTTGTACAACTTCTTATGTCAATTATTTTGATTCTCATCTACAAGATTCTTCATGATTGACACTAAGTTCTTATTGCTAGATTTAGCTTGGCCATTACCGTGGGGGAAATAATCAAATGACTAGGCCAAGGAAATTCCATTTCCATAATAGAAAAGGACAACTTCAGAATATGAAAAGTAGGTTGCATTGTTTGTTAACAATTTTTGTGGGACTTCAAAATCTACCAAAATATTTTCCTTAATGAAATCACAAACAAACTCTAAAGTAGTACATCTCATAAGGATTGCTTCAACCCACTTAGTAAAGTAGTTTGTACCTATTAAGATATGAGTGTGACCAACACTTGAAGTTGGGTTGATTGGACCTACAAAATATAACCCCCACTATTGAAAGTGTTCAACAATCACTATTGGCTTCAAGGGAAGAGCAATGAGTTGAGGTTAACCTATAAATTTCTTACACTTATCACAATTAGCTACCTATTGTGAATGATAATCTGCACCTAGCTAAACATAGACAAAAAAAACAAGGCTAGTCATATTAGCAAGCACAAACAACCATTCCCTATGAAATTCTTAATCATACAAAGATAAAAAACATGAAATAAAACATGAAGAACAAAAAAAAATAAAAGCATGTAAACCTATCCAAATAGATCAAACCTCCATCCCTTAGGGGGATTGGTGTCACTTTGATGTGGAAAGTGTCCCTTTCCCAATTCATTGTGATAAGCTTCAAGATCCTTGATGAACAATGTTGGTTTTTTATGCAAAATGTGATGAACTCAAGCCAATATGATGATGAAAGTCTATATCTAAGTGATGAATTGGAGTAGAGTAATAATGTATGAAGTTGTGGATTCATATTCAATAAAGAAAGCCTCTACTTATAGGAAAAAAAGGTTGAATAATGGATGAAATTAGGGAATGTGGGACTAAAATGGGAACCAATAGCCTTGTGACACTTGTCACAAGGCTAATGAAATCCATGGGGATATGTGTGAGCACATTTTGAAAGAAGTGACGAGTTAAGGCATGTAGGTGAGAGTGTAAGACAATGTAAGAGAATTGAATGAATATGGTTGAGGGTGCAAGGGAATGTTGGTGAGGATGTAAGAGGAGTGAATGCCCTTGCAGGAGATAAGATGACATGTAAGAAGAATTGAATGCCTTTGTAAGATGCATTAAAGAGATTTGTAATAGGCTTTTAAATCTTTTGGAGGGAAAGTCAAGTTTAAGGAATATTCTCAAAGAATATGCCTTTGTGAGGGAAAATAGGTTAATTAGTAATTAAAATAAATGAATTTCATGTGCAACTTGGTTAGTGGGGGATTTATGAAATTTGTTTAAATAATTAGATTTATTTAATTAAATGGGATGAACCTTAGTGAGAAGAGGATGGAGTAATCTGATAAAATTAATTATTTGATTAATAGTAGAAATTGAGGAATTTAACTAAATAATATAGATTATTTAATTAAATGATTAGACCATGAGTGATTTAGGAAGAAATGATGTTAGTAATGAGATTCAAATGTGTAATATCGATCATGACTATTTAAGTGTCTACATTTTCCCCCTCTTTGAACCGAGGTACTTATTACATTAGTTCAAACATTGACACTACCAAGATAAAAATTCAATTTTTTTTTAATTTTTTAGATCCCCACTATTTCCCCAGTGGAAGGAATTATGCTACTACATTTCCCCCTCAAGAGATCAGGTGAAAATTTCAATTTTTGGGTCAAGCTCACAATAAAGATTCAACAAAGGTTTAGTTGCAAAAATTAGGCTACAAGATGTGTAACACATGCTCAATATGTTGAAAAATGGTCAAAAATAGGCTTCGTGGTTCGTAAAATGAATAAAAAGGCACAAAACCCTAGTTTCCCTCCTTAATTAGGGCAGAAAAACCTAATTTTCAAGCCTAAATAGAAGGGTTTAGGTCATTTTCAATTCATTTGTGCATTGACCCTTATAGAATTCTTGCAATTTTGCTTTGAGACTCTAAAAAAATGGGTGATCATGTGCTTCCTAGACATCATGTGGATTGGGTTCGCGAGTACTGATGACCTCTAGATGTAGGACCCCTAGTACACAAATTGATACTTTTCTTGCTTTTCATGTTTTTATGAATTTTTTAGATTTGAATGTGTCAGTCAAAAGCAGAATTGTATTGCATCGCTCTTACTCAGGTTGGTGTCACTATTGATGTTGGAGCATCACCCTTGTGAGATAGCA
>VDFB02197009.1:0-16792 GCA_007258455.2 Sequoia sempervirens
AAAACCTAAAGTATGAAATGACAAGGGGCCATTTTTCTATGACACCCTTTTTCAATAAGAAAAGGTAAATTAGGGGAATACTTAATAAATTCATTTGAACAACCCTAAAGGCTTGTGGACTTATGATATTCGACATAAAATGTAACAATTTATAATTTAATGTTATGTATTATAATCCTTTTGTTCATGCAAAGATATAGATCAATGAATCCTTCCAACTTAAACCCATTGTTGAATCCTACTCCCTAAAATGGGGATATTCTTATGCTACAACATAATTTTATCAAATTACCTTTTTCACTTTGAAGTGTCCTTTTCAATAAAGGTATGGATATAATTGTTATGAAGCCATTTATTAGTGGATTTATAAATCAATTTGAAGTGATATATATTATATATATTAAATTAATCAAAGACTTAAGGTTTCAAATAATCTATTGATGGAACAGTCTCATTAGAAATTGATGATCATGTTTTAAAGCATGGCTTGTCCAAGATGTGTAACATTTTCTATGACAAAAAGTATCATGATTGTGGGAATGTACATGCAATGGAAAAATTGCATCACTTGATTGAGATATGGTATGATACTACTGAATATTTGAGATGAGAAATGAATCCAAATTTTAGGATGGCTGATCCTTTTAATCCAATATATATGTCTTTCTTAGGAGCTTGAGGAAGTGCATCTCAAGTTTACCAATTAGTAGGAATTAAAGATTAATGCTAAGTCCTCAAGGATAAATTGTTGATATCTACCCATTCAAAGGAATTTATGTAAAGGACTTTCTTTAGAAAAATATATTAATTCATGCTATAGTGCTTGTAAAGGAGTTGTCAATACAAACGACAAATCTATACCTCACATGTAGATTTGTTAAATTAGTGCAATGTATCATTGTACATATAAATTAGATTGTGATATAGTTATTATGGTATTTTTGGTTGTCTTCAAGGTTGAGAAAAAATAAAAAATAAAAAAATTCTACAAAACATTAATTAGTCATGTATTAACATACAATGTATAAATAAACAAGAGATTATTTTTCCATTGATAATGAAGATATTGGAATTAAAAATACCATTTAGTTACTTAATCTCCAAACACAACCAATATATATGAATCTCTTGAGCTTGCAAAAGTATATCTTGTATTTATAAATTATGTTATGGTCGAAATACTACTCATAATCACTTAATTGAACTAGTAGTCATCACAAGGGTGGGGGGCCTAGCTCGATTGGCTAAAGCATCTTGTTGTAGGAAAGAGGTCACGCGGTCTAGTCTCCCCCACCCCCATGGTAATAGAGACCGTCATGCTAGTGTCATCAATCATGTGAACCATATCATGATCATTATTGTTCAATCTTCAAAGGAAGTGATAGGTTGTTATTTTTTATGCAAGTAGAATTGTGTGTACTTATAGGAACACATTCTTGCTAACCATGTCGACATAGGTAGGCATTGATCAATAGCTCCAGATCTAGACCCAGTGCTAGTATCATATATGGATCCAGCATCAGTAACACCATAGGCATCAGTCGACTCTGTTGTTAAGCAGTGGACCCAGTAGTGGTAGATCCTACAGAGGTAAATACAAAGGTAGCAGCTCAAATGTCGATGAAGCAATTGTAGCAGATCCAGTCGATGAACCAGGTGACTTAGTTGAACCAGTAGAGTCAGAAGCAAAGGTAGCACCCATAGCAGCATCTCTTACAGTTCCAATTCTAGTTCCGAAGCTATCCGTTGTTTGTGTTTTGTTGCCGCTGTTGACTAAGAGAAAAGTGTTTTGTTGCGGTGTTTTCGCTATAGGGAGGATGGCTTGAGACAAGTTAGAGATGAGTGGGGGTGGGAGGATATAGTTGGGAGGATATAGTTTTATATTTACCCACCCCAACAAAAATACCCTCCCACCCGATCACAGGGTAAGGGGTGCATGGCATGAAATTAGCATGAGTCGAAGATGAGCGGATGGTACACCCACCCGTAGTGATAGAGTAAGGAAAGGACGTGGGGGAATAGGTATCGCACCTTAGAATAGTAGGGGCTGCCGGGGTGGGTGGGAGGAGTGAACGGAGCATAACGGAGTGAACCACTCGATTGCGACGGGCAGAAATCGAGGGCCTTATATTCTTTGAAGGTTGGGTTGGGCGGGCTCTGTCCGAGGAAGGCAGGTTCAACAGCAATAGTCTTCTATCCGGAGGTACTCATCTTTCTCGAGGATTCATCCACTACTAGGCTCACCGGGGATTCCGCTGGACTTCCCCCCAGCTGCAGAGGAAAGAAGAGGGTTGTCTAGGTACTTTAGTCATGGGTTGACGGAGCAACTAACAGGAGAGGAGAAGGAGCCCGCTCGACTAACAACGTAACTTCTTCCATCTCCCGCCCAACCCGGACCGACTCCTCTTGAATCTCCGGGCATCTATGCAGTTGCTGCTCCCCGCCTCCACAACTACTACTATTTTGGCATTGACAAACAATAGTAGTTGCTGGGTTGGGTGGGTGAGACGGGGTTGGGGGGGCCCAACCCACCCACCCAGGTTGGTTCTGCCCTTCTTCTTTGGCCCACCCACCCATCGAACCAGGTGAATCCTCCTAGCAGCTACTACCCCTCTCTCTCTCTAATGCACGATGAACGAAATGGTTGTAGTTGGGGAGTGAGCATGTACATATAGGGTATCTTGGTCAACTATCTATAGTTGGGGTTATGTTACCTTCAGTAGCCCTACTATTTTAAGGGCCTCCCACCCTGCTGCGGGAGATTAGTCGAGAAAGCCGGCATCAGCTATACAGAATTTAGCTAACGAGGAGATTAGCAGAGCTACCCGGCTACCCTAAACTCCCATCCGATGGAGCCTAACCACTTCCTTCTTTCTGTGGGGCTTTCTCTCTGCTAACCGGCCCAACCCCACCGACCTGAGACATGCCTTCGGCACCAAGGGGGTGGGAGGTAGATTATAGTTAGTTGGGCGAGTATGGTCGGTGGTTACTTTGGTAGGGTGTGATTCTATATGTAACATGGGTTAAAATAGAACCCCCCACCCCCCACCCCCCCTATATAGTTGTTCTAGTAGGGCGATCCAACTCACAACAACAGGCGGAGCCAACACACCGGCCTTTCTTACTTCGAGGCGTTAATTCCAGTAGTTACTTACTTCGTATTCCCCACCAATTAATCTACCCCCCCCTGCAGGGAGGGGCCCCCCCCCCTTTCTATAGTTCTGGCCGAACAAAACAGCCTTCTCTCTTTAGACCGATACCGGCTCCCAGCCCCATAGATAGTAGGGGCACCACAGAAACCGCCCTTTTCTCTTTAGACGGGACCGGACAACAACCAGCGAAATGACCTTCCCTACAATCCTCTCCCACCTAGAAGTGAGTGCTTCATGGAGTAGAGGGAGTCAAGGGGGTACCTAGTTAATTCCCTCCTTAATCCGCCTGAAGAGCATCAATCTAGTTGTTAACTCGTTACTGGCGCCACCCCCGGTTAGCTTTCTACCGGCGTTACTGCTGGAAAGCACTCCACCCCCGGTTAGCTTTCTACCGGTTGGGAGGATGGTAAGACCGTTCTAGAGAAAGAGTGAGAACTCCTCCGAACTCCAGCTCCCAACTAGTTTGTTTTGCACCGGCCAATCTTAACTCTTCCGAACAATCCTTCTTTCTGGCCGGAGAACCGATAACCGAACTATGGGTGCCATCCCTCACCCCCGGATGGTAGTCCAGCTACCCGATTAGAAATTAGTCCTCGTTTTCAAAAAACTCGTTAAGTCCCGGGTTGAACTAGTGTAGTGGTACGAGATGGGGCTCTAAACTAGTGTAGTGGTACGAGATGGGGCTCTAAAAGCAGGGTTGCCCTTTACTCTATAGTCGTGGTGCCCCTACTATTCTAAGGGCGTGAGAAAGGGTTGCCCTATCTAGAAAGCTTTGCCGGGTTGCCCTATCTAGCTAAGGCAGGATTGAACTCCTTTCCTAGTTAAGTCCCTAAATTAAACTTGGGCCCCACAGAGTGGGAATCTATATTGCTGCGTCAAATAATTTCTTACCTTCCCACAACATCCTTCTGAGGAGGGACTAACTAATTAACTTCATGCGGCACCTTCCTTCCGGCTCTTGCCTCCCGGATGAAAGTAACAACTGTCTTCTTGCCGGGCCAATCAAAACAACTGTCTTGCCTAGGCGGGTTCATCGCTCCTCCCATTCGTTAGTTGAACTCGTTACTTCCTTCCTCGTTAACTCGTCCATAGGGCCGGCTAGTGAGATGGAATCCAATGAAGGCCCTTCCTGGGCAATTAGTTGTATGGGTCCCTGCGGGAGGGAGGGAACTATCTCCCACCCACCCCCCCAATTGAACTCGTTGGGCTAGCGTTAATTCTCCCATCCGGGGACAGCCTCAAAATTCTATGGGCATTGTCTACTCCCTGTTAGGCTATCGCGTAGAGAAGCCCGCCCCTACTATTTTTGTTGTACCGTGGGTGAGGCTGCCCATCCTTACCCCCGGTTACACCCCCGGTTGAGTCTTCCCTGTTGGCAGTTGTTGACCGGATAGCCATATTCCCTGGGGCGGTTGCCCTCCTTATTATAGTTACTAGTTATGTTAGCAGGAACTTCAGAGCCTGTGGAGGTGGAGGATGGAGCACCCCCTGGATGGATTGACTTGACGACCCAGCTACTATAGAGGGTGGGTGGGGGGGCCCTCCCACCCGAGACTTGGAGATGGGCTAGCGAACTGCCCTGCTGTAACGACCTGAACTGAACACCTTCTATTTGCAATCTTCCTTCCTCCATAAACTACTTTCTCTAAACTGGCTACTTCATCCCTCACCTCCGGTTAAGGCTTTGAACCCAGGGTTCTGCAAGACTTCATCACCCGGGGCCATCCCCCACCTCCGGGCAAGAGGAGTTATAGGGTGTGGGAAGGGCACCCCCAACAATCCAATGAAGGAGCCGGGTAACCTGAGCTGTCTACTACCTTCCTTCCGGATAGAAACAAACTAGAATTATCGGGGGTGTAGGAATCCAGTCCAGCTAAAGAAAGGATGGTCGGATGAAAGTAACATCTCTCTTGCCTCCCGGCCCTAACTTCATCTCTCTTGCCTGGATTAGGAAGCTTGCCCTCACGATTCATTGGGCCGCCTAAGATGTTACGTAGAGCCCTACTATTCTATGGTGGTCGAGAAAGGCCATAAAGAATAGGCCCCCTACTATCATAGTTGGAAGGGAATAGGCCCCCTACTATCATAGTTGAAGGGAAGACTCAGCCGAACTGGCGAATGAAACTAAGTGGCCTTGTCGGATGCTCGGAATTTAGGACCAGATAAAATGAAAGCATGGGCAATTACTGTCTTGCCTTCAAGGAGGCAGTATCCAAAACCAACCTTCCCTATCCCCCTACTATTCTATGGGCCCTTATAATATAGGGGCATGAGCTCAAGAATCTAGTCAATCCAGCTAATACACCCTCGGAAGAACAGCTTGCCTTCCTTTCTCGCTGATTGATTTGGATGGGATGGAGTTTCCTCCCCTCACCCACGGTTGCCTATAGAATAATGGGACTTCCTTCTTTCTCTGGATCCTCCGCTTTCGTTGCTCTCATGATAGGGCCTAACTGGTGGAGTCAGGTTTCTAATCAGCTACCGGGGTGGTTTCATGATAGCGCGTAACTGGTGGAGTCAGGTTTCTAATCAGCTACCGGGGTGGTTTTGAGCAGGGCCCTTGATCGCCTTCCCACACCGGGGGTGAAGGATGGTATCATTCCACAATGGTTGCTCCGGTCTCTCCTGCCTTTACCTCTGCTCCTGCTGGTGGGGCTTAATCGACTGGATCAGCTACTAGTTAGTGGTTAAGCAATTCTCAAACTGTGTCATCCATGGCTACTGCTGCTAATAGAGTTTCCATCGACTAGAACTCCCCCCTTAGAATAGTAGGGGATCTCCCTACCTCCTTGAGCTATTCCCAAGTTTAAGTTGTTAATGAGAAAGAAGGTGCATCCCTTAAGCCTACCTTCATTAATTAGCCTACCGTGCATGCAGAGGTGCATCCTAGGTTGAAAGAGAAGCCTACCTTCATTTCACATGGGACATGGTGATAAGTTCGAGAAAGTTGCATCCAATGTTGTATCCCCCTTAAAATAGTAGGGGCCCATAGAATAGTAGGGGCATCCCATTGGCCCGAAGAACAATAGTTGAAGCTTGTCCTCCCATGCTACTGGGTGAAACAAAATATTCTCGCTTGAGTTACATTTTGGTAACCTTATCCATACCAGGGTAACCTTATCCATACCAACTTTTCTCAAGTAGGAAAGAAAGAATGTTAGACTTTCTACCATACCTCCCACCCCTACCATTTTATAGGCGTATAGAATCTGGCTAATGAAACCTTTATAATAGTAGGGGTAGGGCCATCCCGCCTTTAGAATAGTAGGGGGTGGGTGGGAGCCCATAGAATTGTAGGGGGGCATCATCCTGCTAGCCCTCCTCCAAGCGTGCTTTTATAGTTGGGGCTACCATGGTATCACCTTAGCTGAATAAGGGAAAATTGAAATTGGATATGAAACTAGGCCCTCAAGTTAATAAGCTCGATCAACAGAATCGGGGTATCAATCTGGTCGGAATGCTAGGTCTACTGAATCAATGGGTGAAGCTGCTAATGCCTCTGCCGCCTTTGTTACTAATGAAACTGGCTCTGCTTCAATGGGTACTGGTCCGAGACGATCAACTGGATCAATTGGAATTGGCTCTTTTAGCCATGCCGCTACTACTGCCTTTGCCGGTGCTGATGCTACTGAAATTGGTATTGATGGATCTACTCTCTTCATTCCCATCCTGAGCTTGACCCCCTAAGGTGTGCTACTTACATTGCTATAGTTGGACTTCGAATCACGTATTGACTTTGCAATCGACCCGATTTCACCCATGATTATTTGTTGTTTCGATCCGATCCCTGTTTGCTAGATGATCCGTCTATCCTACCTTCCCCACCTTGCCCTAGCGCCCTCCTTTTCCCGTGCCCACTGCCCTTATCAGATTGCTGTCCTGCCCCACCCTATGCATGCTTTGCCTGAAGCATCCCCCCCTACTATTCTAAAGGGTTCGCGATCGATATCGAGATTCATTTGTAGAAGATCGAGACCCCGTTGCAAAGGAAAAAAAGGTAGTAGCGCCAGGAAACGCAGGGGTATAGAAGGCAGTAACAGAAGCGTAGGCGGAAAAAGAAGGGATCTATATATATGTTTGTAGATCATCAAATGCATTGGTTCGGCCTGGATCGTCTGGTCCAATTGAAGAAACATAAGTGGTTTAATAAGCAAAAGCAGTAGTTTAAGCAGCATCCGAGACAGTTATAGCTTCAGATTCAATTGACCGAGTTTAAGAAGCAGATCAAAATCCAGAGCCATAGCCACCTCGCTATGCAGTTGAATCTATTGACCCATAACCAGCGAAGGATCCAGTACTTGTTTACCTAGAACCAAAAGCACCAAAGCGCTTAAGTACCAGAGCGAAATGGAGATTGAATTCCCGCCAGTGAATGGACCAATTCCGGATTGATAGCTTGTTCGAGCGCTTGTTCCTGCATCCCTTCTAGTTTTATAGTAATAACCAAGGGCCCCTATAAATTCTATGGGCCGCAGTTGCATTTGATCCGGTCAAAGAAGCAGCTTCCCCACCAGCGCTTCGCCTAGCGTACCTTTGGATCAGTTGACCAAGTGAAAGCTTCAGAAGTTGGCTTCTGTCTATTCTGTTGATCCCGAGCCAGCTAACCGAGTTGAATCATAACTAGTGAATGCACCGGCAATATAGGTCAAGGCTTCTTTAGCGCCTAAGGTAGCACCTCTCGGGGATAGAGCGACGGCACCTATAGTTGCAGAGCCTGGAAATTGAGTCTACCCAGTAGACCGTGAAAACTCTTGATCCAAATCCATTCATTGGAGATCCAGTATATATCTAGCGCCGGTTGACCTTGTTTACTAAAACACAGAAGCACCAATAGCAAAGGTAGAGATAGCAGAGGCATCTGAGCAAGCAGCGGTGGAAAAAGCAACACCATAGAAGGTAGGGGAGGCAGTAGCACTTAAAGTTGACTTCCCACCATCCGCAGCTCCTCTCAGGATAGAGAAAGGCAGAGCCTCTCAGGGTGAAGGTAGCTAGAGAGCCCCCTATCTATATCTGGCCTAGGTTGATTCATCACCATAGGGGGTTGGCCTATATCTATATATGGAACCAATAGTAGGTGTTGGGCGAAGTGCTTCTTTTACTCATTCAACTAGATAATCTAGAACCACGGGTGCTGGTGGCTTTGCCCTAGATCTTAGCTTTGCTGGTGAATCTACATATGGTCAATCTCACTCTATAGAAATAACAAGCTAAACTAGGCGCTCTGCCTATTTCTCTCCGTTCCGGATAAAAGGCTCAAAATGCTTCTACCTGTTACTGATGGATCTGCTACTCGGTCTCGATCCCCAACCCCTCGCTATGGTTCTTACTCTCCAGCCTCCACCTTTGCTTCTGATCGATCAAACGCAACTTTTGGTGGTGAATCAACGGGCTCTGTTGCCTTTGCTTCCTCTGCTTCCGACTTTGCCTCTACCTCTACTGGGTAGTAAACTGGGGAATCTGCTACGGGATATGGATCTATAGGCTCTCGATCTCGATCAGCTGGTGTTTAAGCTGCTTAAATGGATACTGTTTCGTTCTGTTCCTAGTGATTCCGCTACTGGTGGATCTCGGTCTCGATATGGAAGGGATGTTGGGCGAGGTGCTGAATGGAATGCATTTCGATCCGGAAAACAAATTGCATTTGGGTCTGCTACTGGTGGATCAACTGAATCAATCTAATCAACGGGCTTCAGGTAAACAAAAGAAATAATAGGCACTGAATCTGCTCGCCCATAGAATTGTAGGGCATATGCTTCTGCGGGGTATTAAACTATAGAATCTCCATAACGACGAATTCTTCTGTTAGCTACGTAGAACTATACGCTATTGGGAAGGTCCTGAGATTAGCAGAGCTGCCGGATCTTTCCAGGTGTTGACCGCTACCCGCCCACTCACATTTACGCAAGTTAAACCTTTCATTTTCTCAGTGACGGGGAACCTTCGACCAAGAGCTATTAACCGAAGCGAGGGAGATATGCGCATAAAATGAGAACCGGGTCAATGGCTGGAACTGAAACCGGATCTGGGACTGGAACTAGAAGAGATGCTGAGGGGACTGGATCTTTCGAACGAATGGTCGGTATGGCTCCTGCCTTTGCCTATGGCTTTGCTTACTGTGCTCTTGCAAGCTCTGGTGCCTCCGCCACTGGGACTGATAACGTCTTCTTCTTCTCTTGTGTATACGGAGAAAATAGAAGCACCAGACAGAAGTTTTCCCTATCAAATATTTCCATTTCCAAGGCACAGAGCGATTAAACCCACACTCATGCCATGAGACCGCCATCGTACATTTCAATAATGATCGCGCTAGAGGGGAATAACAGAGGTTCATGGAGGGATACCGTCGAATTCAATCCCCATCCCATCTTCACTACATGTAGGGACAAATGTATTGATTGTGGAATCACGACATGAGGAACATAAATGCTATGGGGGAGGGTTAGGGGTGAAAGGTGTAGGCGACAGCCACCCTTCCTCTTTTGTCTCTTGCCCGTAGGGATTTATCGCGCTATCAAAGCCGCCTATGGCCAAGACAAGAAAGAATTGACTAAAGGAGCAACGTTTTAGCTACTACGATTGCCGGAACAGGCACTTTATGGGTCCAGCTCGAGTGCTTTTGGTGGTTGCATTCATTCGTAGCCTCCAATCCTGCTTGTCATAGTGGGGAACCCCTGACGTCGAGGTCGAGTTCGAGATGTCAACCCCTGGCAATAATATAGAGCTAGGAGAGGTCACCCCCATAGAATAGTAGGGGCACTTAGAGAAAGTGGCTAGTAACGGGTAGTCAGAGTTTCTCTGGACCCTTTGCTCGTCATGCTCCTTATAACCGGCATTACTGGAAGTGACTGAAGAACCATTTCTCAATGGGTAAAGCGGAGCTCTCGTGTTGGGAGAGGAGTGGAGAACCAGCAAGCTCATTGAGGGAAATATGCTGGTGTTGCCTCTGAAACGACTTTCAAGGAATAATGGGTTAAGAAATTGAGCCCCGGTTGCTAATATAGTTTTCTAATGGCCCCTACTATTCTAAGGAATCAGCTCGCTAGTATAACCTGCTCTCCAAAATTTCCAGCAAGCATTAAAGTTGGGCTTTCAAGCAACTTATTTCCATTGAATAATATTAATTGTGCATGAACAGGAGATCGACCTATTGATTGGGCAACTTCTCCTTTCTCGACGTATCAAAAAGTTGTTTCTAGCTTTTAGGAGCGAGACCCGGTTGACTCGCTAGGGGGCACTCAACTTTCCAGGTTGTCGAGGGATAGATCTTTCAACCCATCGATCAACCGAATATATTTATACGAGTCGAGTCTATTGGATATAGATACGGTCAAGTGATCTGGCAACAACCCAGACGTGGCTGGATTGAATCGCTCTAGGGGTATTCTCAACAAGGTCGACATTTGTCTAGTGGCTATAGCGACATCTCGCCGTAACCGTTCCGGGGATCATATTCGTTAATGCAGAAAGAAGATGGATCTGCCGAGTTCGTTCATCCGGCGTCCGGCAATACTGAGTCGATTAGTTCTTTGTGACCGGCGAAACGCCTCCCCCCTTTCGCAATAGATGTCATTTAGCCCCCGTTTATCGCATTGACTCGTATGAATCGATAGGAGGGAAAGGGAATCCAGAAGGTTGGTCGGGATGGGCGCCTAACTATAGCCTCCCACCCACCCCGAGAGCGAGTGCATGTTCTGTTGATAGGGAGAGTTTGTTTTTCTAAGCGAGCCGGAGAAGAAAAAGGATTTTGTGGTCCCGTGCCCGATCTACCATCGATTGAAACAACCCTGAAGTTCGGTCCTAAGTGATACGATCTCCTGGTGGAGCAGAGTAATCTCTCGTTCAAGAAATAATAAGGGCGGGTTCTAAAACTCATGTTAGGCGTTCCCCCTCCAATCCAGCGTGGTGGAATTTCGAAATAAACTCATCACTCAAATTATAAATTATATATAGGGGGGGGGATAAAGAAATGTTTTCCGGGTCATTCGGGTCCTATGGATGGATATAAACATCCCATATCTGATACCGAGGAGCGGTCCCAGTGAGAAACGCTTGGAAAGGATCGATCCGTGTACGAAATAGAACCCACTCTGAAGCATCAAGATGCCCCCACCGCCCTTCTATCTCTCTCCGCCCCAATCCATTCATCCAGAGGCTCAAATCCAACTCAATTTGGAAGCCCCATATCCTCGCTGTTTCTTAGGCATCTCTTTATTCAGAAAAGGTAGGCTTAGAATGAAAGGCGGTCGATTTGCCCTTCTTTTATATAGTTGCCCGAACCCTTCGATTCTGGTTAAGTTAGCCAGGTGGGAAAGTCAAGATCATGACTAGCTGCCACCACCTCTATAACATATAGCAATGTTCACCGGGAGATATAGACGACCGTAGTGCTAGGTTGTGCGGGTGCAGCACCTGACCCAATAGATACGAGCATTCTTTACGAGCACGGGTGCAAAGGGTCCTTTCCCGTCCCCGGCACTTCTATGGGGTATTGGGAGGACAGAGAAAGGTGACCTATGGATTGCGATACCGTTTAGAACCCATGGATTGCTTGGGTTAGGGTCCGCATCGCCGTGCCCGCCTTTCTTTAGGGTTGAGTTATTCGTCCACCCAGAAAACATGACAGAATCGAGGGCTGCTGAGTTGAGCCCCGGAGATATAGACTATCTAAGAATTTGTCCGATCGAAGCGAAGCCTCGTAGGTAGCGCTAGGTAAATGACTGAACCCAGAAAACAAAACGCCCCGCCGGGCAAGGTCCTCTCTATATACATAACCCTATTGATTCGCATCTTACACCCGCTGAACAAGTGGACAGATCGCTTCTAGTCTTGGGGCAATATGAACAAAAAGTAAGGTTCCATTCGACGAGTGGCCCCCATAGAATTGTAGGGGGATCGCTATGCACAAAAGGTTAGTCCCCGGAGTAGCCATCTATAGATCTATGCTAATGGCAGTGATTTATCAGTAGGGAAGCTAGTTCTTTAACCCCGGGATATACATTTAGACATGGAGGATTTCCATCTGGATCTATTGCTACGGGTGGATCGACTTAACCTGGGGCTTACTCTCGAATTGGCATTGGAACTTCAACCAACCAGATCTGTATCTACATCTGTATCTCGCTCTTCATAAACCCCTGGATGATCTGCATCGAGAGGTTAGCCCTTTCCCTATCTCTGTTCGTTCGGGAAAGTAACTGTTGCTTGAACTTAGTCAACTAAATCGCTAATAGGATCAACTGCACCTGGATCCATATCTGCTTATGGCTTTGATGCTGCTCGTACGAAACAAACTGGAGAACGATCCAAGGACCAACTATGGTGGATCAGTATAGGTTATAGCGTGACAGGTCGTACGGTTTAAGACCCATTCCCTGAGCCTATTCCTGTTCTATATGCAAAGCCAATAGGAGCAGATCCACTAGCATAGGCATCATAGGAAACAGATGCATTATAGGTAGGCTAGAAAACATGAAGCTACGCTGAGCTTGACTGGTGCTGTTCCTTCAATGGGCCCGCCGGCCACGCCTGGCCCTACTATTTTAAAGGGATCTGCTTTACCTGGAACCGAGTTAACTCGATCTCTAACCGCTGGTGATGGGGGTGCTTGCTCAGGTGCTGGCTAAGATGTTAGTGGTGGAGAAACTGGTTCAACTGCAATAGGTGCGACCTCTGCCTTTAATGGTACTGATTCACCTGCGCCTACATAAGCATTTTACCAATATGAAGCACCTGTTGAAACAGCTGTTCTTCTCGCAGCATCACAGCTAGTCGAAGAAGCAGCTAATCTCACTTACCCATATCCACCAGCGAAGACAGAAACTAGGGTGGTGGGAGCATAAATTGAACTTGTTTACCGAGCCCCTACAATTCTATGGGGGCATAGGCAGTTGATCGCCCAGTATCAAAGAAAGCAGCATCTCTTCCAAACAGACTATCAAACCCAAAACAAAAAACATAGGAGGGTAAAATAGATAGGGCAGGAAATTGTGGGGTAAGGGAATCACTAACAACTACAGAGGGTGGGTGGGGTACTCATAGAAGCAGCCTTAGAGGTACTACTGATTGGATATAATGACTATGGAAGTGATACCCCATCTCATATGACTGCGCATGAGGTCAGTTGCTCATTGAGTCCTTGTTGTAGCTTTGTTCCAAGCAGCCCCCTATTTTTTCTAGTGGATTGGATTATGTTCTAATTCAAAATAACTCGACAACTGGAACTGGAGAGATATAGATATATATATAGATATAACTGCTGCTATAGGAGTTCTGTTCTGTTCCGTAGGGCCAATAATAGTGGAGTGGGGTCACCCGAAATCACCCCCGCGGCGTTCAGGGCCTCGACCTTGACCTTGACCTTACTCGAGTTGGTATCAGTTAGGGCCCGACCTGTAGTAGAGTATAGATTCTATAGAGTTATTCTTCTAATTATTATCATTAATTGTATCAATGAGGTGGGAAGTGGTAACTAGGAGCTTGGATGCATGAAGGGGAAGGTTTCGCCTTCTCCGTCCTTTTGTTCGTAATTGATTGTTTCATTCTGGCCATGCAAGAAAGAAAGATAGGTGGGCATTGAGCCGATCTTAGCTCGACTGTAAAGGATTGGATTTAATCCCTCTCCACCATCCGTTAATACGTATGTAATATCACTACCCCTCAGCCACCCCTACCATAGAATTGTAGGGGCCCCCCCACCCAACCTTCCCTCATGAATGAAACCTTTTATCCCCTCCATCGGTTCTCGCCCATAGAATAGATAGGGCCAATCGACTCTACTCGACGACTGAACTCTTATTTACGTCATATCAACTCGTTCTCAGGTCCATGGGAATCAAGCTATCAATCAATTATTCGGATCAAGCTTTCAAAGCCTGAGCCTTACCCCCCATAAACCGGAGAGGAAGGAAATAGCTCACCCGTAGAATAGTAGGGGCCCACTTCTAAACCCCCTGTAGTTTCTTTAGGCACCCCTTCGCTCGACTGTTCTCGCCGGAGAGGCACTTAACTGAGAGCAAGCTGGAGTTGGCCCTCCTTAATCACTGGGCGGTTCAACTCGGATCAATCAAACTACCTACCTACCCCTATGCACCCAGCTATCTCATTCGTTCGTCCCGGCCTTAGAATAGTAGGGGCCATAGAATAGTAGGGGCCAAGCACCCGGGAATTTTAGCTAGAATTCCCCCCCCCACCCGGGTGGACCCCAACTACCTATATCCACCTAAGTTCGGGGCACCTTACCATAATATACCTCCACTACTTATCCCACCCACCCGCTAGCCATAGAATAGTAGGGGCCCCCCACCCGGGATTATAGTTGAGATAGTTGGGGGGCAATAGTAATCGCTCCTACTTTCCTTTCTCTCCTCGATTAGTTGGGTACCGCGGATCGACATTGGCGATGTTGGGTGATCCCTTTCCAAGAGGCTTAGGGAAGGCCAAGAAACTTAGGGCTTGGAGTTAAGATTGAAATGTTCTTGATTCCCCCTCGCCAATAAAGCTCCTAAATGATGACCAGGCTGTCTTCTCCATACCGGAAGCAGCGAGAAGGGGATAATTGAATAACTTGGTTGCTTTGATTGGTCGATTGATCCATTGATTAGGCCGACCCGACCAATGACCTGGGGATGAAAAGAGAAGAGGTTTCGACTTAATCTCCCTCCCGGGGGGGGTGGGAGGCCAAGGGGCGGGTGGGGGGACAAAAGGGGTTGCCACCCACCCACCCCGGCGGGCCTCCTATATCCTCCCACGAATATAATCTACCCCCCTGAACCCCCTACTATTTTAAGGGCTCCCACCCAACCCCGGTGGCTAAGGCATATATGGTCGGGGCAGGCAGGAGTCGAGCCATTAAACCTACCCGGGCCCCTACTATTCCCACCCAACCCCGGATATAGATCGGGGTGGGCGAGATGATGGACCTAATCTATACTGAACAACTATAGAGGGTGGGTGGGGTGGCTGCCCAAGGGGTTGGGTTCGGGACCGACCCATTCGCCTTAGGATAGTGGGGTTTTGTGGAATCGAGTGGCATCATTCAATACCGAAGCGGAACCGAGACGGAGCACCCAACGAGGATTGATGGCGATACCAACCACACTAGGAATGTGCGAATTGAAAGGTGAATAGCTTAGTGGTCGATCCAGTTCCTATTGATCCAGGTTAAGTCGATCCGGTCGAACCTGTTGATCCATATCCGATTAGGGATCGGGTGCTATCCATCTGTATCCATATGTCCATATTCATCCTATGATATCTACAGTGGACCTAGTTGACCAGGGGGGAGCACCTGAACCAATCGATCGAAGCTGGTTGAAGAGAAACGGATCCGCTTCGCCCGGGAACCCTATGATTCCCACCCACCCCGGGGGCGGAGGCAACCGCACTAGGCACGAGAATAGCGGGGGGCCGGTACTGATTCAGGTATATGATGCGCCACATCATCTCATGCATAGCTCACAATTCGAGATTGAGACCCCGATTTGGAATAATAGATGCAGAGGGCTTCGCGGCCCCGCGGACAAGGATAGGGTAGGGCGGTTCGATCCATGAAGCACTCGTTGAAGCCTCTAGCCACATAGGAGGAAAGGACCCAGTGGAAGAAACGGGTCAGAGTTTTCAGGGTTGGTTCGGGTCCCGGGGCACAGGTACAGATCCGGCCGACAGTGGCATGAGCTAACCGCTAGTCCACGCCCATGATTCCGGTTGAAATCCCATGATTCGAGGGGGAGATCCGAAGCGACTGGGTGGAACTCGATCCCGTGGATGTAGAGACAGAGATCCTCGCTCCTCGATGAACCCCACCCGGCCAACAATGATAGGAAAGGGGGGACCCCCATATTACTCCCTCCCATTCTTCAACAATAGATTTGAGGGGCTCCCCTGTGGGGATGCGCCGCAACTGGGGACGCGTCGCGGAATAATACCATTCCATGGCGGAGGGTTCCAACGAATCAATGAATGAATCAATCTGAGGAGACGTTTATGGAGGTTGATCGGATCGGAATAGATATAGTTTTGTGGGGGGATGGGTAGATCCATAGAATAGTAGGGGTTGGAGGAGATAGATAAGAGGGGCACTTCGTTCAATGAGTGTCCACGGCTTCTTCGTGACCCGTTCCGATCCGAGATAGATAAGAGGGGCACTCGATTGATGATTCAACCCCATTTAGGTTTTCACACTCGGCCAATTGTAGCTTCTCGGCTACCAAATCTCCAGATCTTCTAGGTCCGTTAGGGATTCATGGTTTACGGCACTCGGGCGGCGGCGGGCGGACGAGGCATGGGATCAGTTCCCGTGCTAGGTTCCTCTCTTTCCCCCCGTGCGGAGATCCTTTCATCAACTGGACTCTCGAATCTCGAATGAGCAGGAGGTTTTGGACTTGATCGGATAGAATCCCTGGTCGAAGCAACCGCCCCCACCCAACCCGGGCCCCTACTATTCTAAGGCCGCCCCGGCTTGGAACGACGGATGGGAGCGGCATCGACTGCTCTCTTTTCATTCCCTCCGGTTCATCAGCACCAATGCTCTTCGACTCCCCAACCAGGTGGATTATTCAGTCACTCGACCACGGCCATGCGCGGCCCCCCCCCCTATATAGTTGAAACTAGGGAAGGATATTCTTTTCTGTTGGATAATCCGG
>VDFB02197010.1:0-12979 GCA_007258455.2 Sequoia sempervirens
ATCCTCACAACATGCTACTACATCACTTAACTACTTAATAAATCTTTGCATCATAATAATAACAAAACAATGTGCATCATACTCACAATAGTACCATCAGAAGCTCTTGTTTCATCTTCCTCTTCATACTCTTTAGCTAGACTACCTACACATCCCAAGTGAGAACGGAGGGGCACCACAAATAATATCATAGCTATAATATACCTATTTTGAACATGATGACTGCATGAAGTACAAATCCATCTTGTCACATGCCAAGGAAACCATCAGATACAATTGAGAGAATGCATAACTAGCGAATCTCACTAATCAAAAGGACATTTCACTACCATAACATAATCACATATCACTTCCATAACATAATCTAAATTGAATACTGCAAACTAAACCTCCAAATTCTCCCCCTTTTGACACAATGCCAAATATAGAGAAAAATGAACCAAACATAAAATGTGCTCATAATGCCAAATAAATACTGAGGATTAAAAGAATATGCACGAGGACAACAACTGAAATCACTATCAGATTCCTTAATCACTGTCAATATGCACTGATAGTTACTACCCAATGAAATGTCAGACAAATAGTCATTCTCATAAAATCAATAAAATTGCAGATCATATAAATACTACACTGACAAGATATCACCTGTATCATAGAATTCATCACCTGTACTCACATGTACCAAGTAAGAGAAAAGAAAGAATATCACTGATTCAAGTGTACTATACAAAGAGAAAATATGAATACCAATATACAAGAACCAAGTATCCATCACTATAAGCACTGTCAGATTCAAAAGTAGCACTATAGTTTGGTACAAGTAAAAACCAAAAGATCATTGAGAAACCTTGCCATCTATCTTTGAAACTCAAATATCCACTAGTACTACTCAAAAAAAGGAAATTGAAAACACCAAGAATCTGTCAAAGCTAATACATTAAAATATCATAAAATCCTTTCCTCCTAAAGCCACCTGTTACCATGTCAAACTTCCATATAAAACCTCAACCAAATATCACTGTACATGAAACATTTCCAATCAAAGCATATACCATTAGATCTTGTGCACTGTCTCAACGACTATGAAAATGGATAAATCCTTGGAAAAGATACATGTCACTGTTAACCCTTCTAGTACTGTTATCATATGAAAAATAAATAACCACTGTAAAGATCACCTTAATTGTATCAAGTGTTGAATGCACATACCAATTATAAGTACCTTTCAATCTACAATGTTATGAATATACACATGCTAAAATATAACTTTCAAGGAAACACAAGTATTGGATAATCATTGCAATGTGTATTGGTATGACTGCCATCATCAACTCATTATGCCACTATAATGCAGACCACTACAATGAAGACTGAGACTTTTCAATCTTGTTTTTCATTGGAATTCAAGCAAAGACAATTTCATTTTGTCACTGTTTATCTAGCATGATTTGTCTACTACATCATCTCTATCTGCAACCTTCACTATATATACATCATGAGAAGTGATTGCAGACTAAAAAATCAAGGTATGGTGTCCAATCTGTCATCTTGAATCCATCATGATCAATATTAAATATATCAATGAAGATTTTGATTGCACAAACACTGCTTATGTATCCAAAATTTTGTATAAACACTACACTTAGCTTGTTCTTCTAGTAGAAAATTGTTTCAAAGTGTCAAGAATGGCATCCTACTTTTTATTGATTTCTTTAAAGGAGTTAAATGAAAATACCTTAAGTTGCTCCTCCTAAAACATGAACTTAGCATGGAGCACAAGCAAACAAAAATCATGATGCTTTTGTGCCTTAACATTATGACTTACATCCTGACATGTGAAACATGATAAATATGTCTTGAGGCAACAAAACACAACTCCTGCAGAACTTATAACCAAAGAGCTTTTCAAACTTCCATCAGTGAAAAATAAATAATTTGACAAGATGAAATTTTGAAGAAAAACTGAAACTCAAGTAATCTCTCAAATATGCCAGACTTAATGATTTAAGCTATGAATGTAACTAAGATCAAAATTGTAGAAGATAAAACAACTAATATAACTACAACTTTTATAACCTTCTTGGTTGATATCCATGGAATTTAATTTATAATGCACTAATAATTTCCCCATGTCTTTATGCTTCATTTTTAATACTTAGAAATGATTCTTTTGTAGCATGCACAAGATTTAGACCTTCCTCTTCCTTTTCTTGCTTTCTTCTCCAAGCCAATATAGACTTTTTCTTTCTATATGACAACTAATTAGGACTCTTTTTCCAATCATATTCCAAGTTGACAATAACCAAACTATGAAACATATCAATCACTGGAATATGCCAAATGTAAGTGATGATGCCAAGATAGATCATAATAGATATATAAACTCATGCAAGAAGAACTAAACTAAAAGATCACCATGTGCACAACCTGATACCACAACTTTGGTGTTATGCCATTAATGCCAAATAATAATGAGGCACAACACTACTCTCTAAAAGAATGCTGAAAATCTAGTTATAGATGATGAGTATTTGACTGAACCATAGATTTTTGGGAATGAGGTTTATAGGCTACTCTTGCACTCTTAGGATGTTTCACCTAAAAGGAGAGAGATAAATCTCACTAAAAATCAATGTGGTTCACTCAATCTAATGTATGTATAATGTGATTAAGACTAATGGGGATTATCTAAATGAAAATAAGTAATGCAATTGACTGATTATGAATGCAAAACCTAAGAAATGTAACTTATTTGAAAACACATTGTGTAATGCAAAAACACCTAGAAATGAATGCAAATTGCAATAGAACTTGACGAAACTGAAAGTGTGCACTTGAGATATTGAAGGAGGGTAGAATAGAATTTAAAATGCTGTTGATGTTGATTTTGAGGCCTGGTGAGACTCATTCACCCTTCTATGAAAATTAGTCCCAATTCTGCAAAACTATTCCAGAATGTGTTTCAGACAAAAGTGTATTTAAAATTGTAGAAAACCAAAAACTAACCTTGGAGTGGGACTCATTCAACACCCATGGTGAATGATTCCACTTTTGAATTTTTGAGTATTCAAAGGTGGAATCTGGAGCTTTCGGTCTGCACATTGGCTTTCTATAGGTGTTTGCTTCTGAAACTTAGATTTCCGAACTTGAAAGTTACTTTTTGTTGATATTTTTCCTTAGAAAATTAAGAGAAGACCTAAAAAACTTTGCAATGCAATCCTCAATTATTTCCAAGCTTCCAAGAGAACTAAATCTACAAACATACAAGACAAGAGAGAGAAATATTGCATGCTAGGGCATGGGGGTTTGCCTTGGTCAAACCCCTTTTAGGTAATTAAACCAAAATGGAGAAAGAATGTAATGAAAATGAAATAATGAAATTGATTAATTTTCCATGAAGATTGATCTTGAATGTCTACAACAAAACATGAAGAATCTACCCTTGAATTTCTAAAAATTGATGTCTTAATGCCTTGAAATGGTGAAGCCCTAACTTGTTGGACTTGAGATGGAAGAATGATTGATGAATAATGAAGAATGAAAGTGATTTAGGGTTTAGAGATTTAATTTTATAGTCAATGCACCTTATTAGCTTGGAAATTGGATCCCTAAGGCTGACATGTGCAAAAAATAAACTTAAATTTCAATTTTTCCTACTCAAAGGTAAGAAATGAGCCAAATGAGACAATTTCACTACCCATGGGAAATGGGCCCCACCTGGATGGGACTAATTCGCCATGGATGGCGAATGGGTCCCACATGGGCCATTTTGATAACTAGGATGCTAGGAAGTTGAGAAATAAGGTTTATATTGTGACTTTGTCAATTATTTGATCAATTTAAGCCTCAAGATGCACAATATGGGGTCATAGGGGCCTATTAATGATGATGTGAATTCCAATTAGGGCTTGGGACACAAAATTCAATGTGAAAGTTTGGTTAAATACACTTTACAACACTAAAATGAGGTCCACATAGCCTAGAAAAGCACAAGAACCAATGTGAATGTGAAAGCCACATTACAACACTAGTTTAACATTAAGTTTAAGTTATAAGTTTTCTAGATTGATGTGATAATGCTATTAAACACATTTTATAATGTTGAATTACAGGAAAATGGTTTCATTAAGTCTAAAAAAGAATGAAAGTCCTTTACAACACCTTTACAAGATATCAATAAAAGCATGTTATTCAATTTGCAAGGGTTGAAGACCTAGTGTGGATGCATAAAATGACTCACAAAATTTGAATCAAGGCCTCATTAAGTCCAATTTATCATGAATTATTCCCATGTCAAGCAAGTTTCCTTTTTTCTATGGTACATTGACAATATAGTTATAAAAGTTGGAAGTAGCTAAAAGACAAAAGCAACTACAATGCAAAATAGACTAGAAGACAAAATAGGAAAAAAAAACAAAGCTCTATTTTATATTGTCATAAATTTGGGGGTAGGTGAAAACCTAAAGTAAAATTTATTTGAGCCACATAATGTAAATGAATCTTGTCCATTCATTTTTCTTTTGGACAAATATAAAAATGGGCATCATCTCATTTTGAAAGAGAGAGATGAGTTGTTGTGTAAAGGAATGTTGTAAAAAATTAATGAGAAAAGCATTATTTTGATGGTTTCTTGTGTTTTCTTCTGCATGTGTACATGTGTAACGCCGGCCGTGCAAGCCCCAGAGAACAAACAAATAAAGAACACATATATATATATATATATATATATATATATATATATTTTTTTTGAGAAAAACAAATAATCAATATACTAAATATTAAATGATCATATACATACACATATACTTCATTTCATTACAATACAAATAACATAACCGACTATGTTCTTTGGGGCACACGAGGTCACATCGAAATAAACATTACAAAACATCAACTCATAAGATATCAAAGGGAGCTATTAATGACAACATTAGATATATATATATATACATAGATTCCATCACAAGATAAAACCATGAGAAATCACATAACCAAATAAGGATACAAAGTTGAAATTTACATTACATCATCTTTTAAATATACAACATATCCATAACCATAATTTACATCATGATTTCAAAACTTGTGGGATGAATATAATATACAAGGTTATCAAAATACAAAGAGATCAACTGGAACAAATCTTCAACTGGATGAGACTGGCCAACGAACGCTGATGGGGAACACAATGGTGTGCAGAGCACGTTCCACCCGACCACCCCCGTGCTAAGAGGTGACAAAGAAGTAACTCCAACCAAGACTGTCAACTGAAGTACAAACATACAAGAAGTACCAACATGGAACCATAACACAATACTCCAAATTACAATGAACAAACAATAACATCATGTCACAGTACCATAAAAATACAAGATCATAAATCAAATATAAATGAGATCATACAAGACCACAAAGTGTACTAAAGATGTACTAAAACAATACTCATAAATCAATTTAAATCAATTCAAACAACAATCTAAACCAACTCCCGTAACCTACTTCCATAGGAACACAATAAAGTAAAACACATGGGCAACTAGGGGAGAGTGTCATCGCATAGTCCTACATGGGCTATCCTGTGCTCTTCCTCCAAACTGGAGGCGCCGGTCCCATCTATGGCTATCATGTGCCCTTCCTCCCAACTGGAGGCACCGGTCCATAGGGTGACTCATGCGGAGCCATAACCCTCTCGTGAAGACGAGGTCACGACCTTGCCGACCATGGCCTTCTCAGCCTTCCATTACTCTGCGGAAGCACTAATGAAGACGAGGCATCCATTTTTAAATCTTATAATGATGTTACTAACCAACCCTCCTAAGTTAATTATTAGGTTTTCACTTGATTAATAACTCACTCATGGGTTATCCTGTGCCCTTCCCCTTAAGCGGGGCGCCGGCCCCCATGAGGAGCCACTCTCCCTAGAGACCCAACCAAAACCAAAAAGAAATAAGGGTTGTACCATTCCAATCATAAACATTGAAATGCAACAACAAAAATATTACACGAGGCATAACTCATCTCGCAAATTAAATACCATAACAAAATTTCATAACTCGGTACACCCCATTCGTAATACTTAACTTAACAGAAACTCAAGATGAAAAGATATAAATTCAACAAAATCACAATCCTCTGGAAGACTACAGTTTGAACATACTTTCACAAATTAACAGGGTTCCCACATCAATGAACTAATAATGTCCCGAACCCAACAAGCCTACAAGACAAAACTTCATAAAAAGATAACTTATTTAATTCCAAAATAAATTCCATTTCCACAATATATACACTAAAAACAAGAACTAAATTATTAATGCTGACATATATTCACAAATTGTCTTTTTGACTATATTATCCTATCAAAATTCATAATTTAACAAATTAATAAAAATTCCTTTCAATTTTCATATTTTCACTATAATAAAATTTTGTTTTATTCATACCAGAAAAATAAACAATCTGGTTACAGACAGAATTAATTGATTAACTTAACAATTAAATCAATGAAATCTAATTAAATGAATTAATAAATATATATATATTTATAAAAAATGCATATATTATAATCAAAACGCAAATTTTGTTTTTTTTTTTAAAATAAAGTGCATGTTTTGAAGTTCCATTTTATTATTCTTTTCTAATGGGAATCCACTCATCCAAAGCCACTTGGATGAGACTGGCTGCGATGTTCTTATGGATCGGGTTTCGGCAGTTAGCCAGATCTGCTGCGGGATGTTCAGGATCAGCCTGACGGTGCTAACATCGGGCCTGGTGGTGGGTATGGCCGAGGTCAAACCACTTAGTCCGGTGGTTTATTAACATCAAACAAAATACAATAATAACTCCTCGACGGAATTCAATTTAATTTCAAAAATTAAATTTACTTCTACATTGATATATGTATATATATATGGGAATATATATATATCTAATATAATATATATATACATATATATATATATTAGATATATATATTGTATTTTGAATACTTCGAAAACAGAGAAAGATAAACATTGTACAATTTATTGTGTATGTTTATATATAAAATATATTTGTAAAATATATATATATATATAAACAAGAATATACACAACCCAGTTTTCACAGTAAAGAGATTATTCTTAAATTAATTTATTATATTTTCCAAAACAAAGCTACAGTACTACTGGTTATTTCCAGAATCCCAACCAAAGTTTCATTTTAATAAGCAATAGTCCAAAACCCAACAAATAATTTCATTTAATAAACTACAACCCCGAACCCTGGTAAAATTTCTTTCAATTAAATAACAGTCCAGAATATTTCTAAACCCCAGAAGATTCCTTTTTTTTTCTTTTTCTTTTACACACATTTAATTTCAGACCCCAGGAAATTTCATACACAGAGAAACAATTTTTAATTCATTTGATGCTACAGAAAGTAAAGAATTAAAAATGAGGAAGAACCTGGCGTCCTGAGCCTATAGAAGATTTGTGAAAGCTTATCCCTTTTGCAGATCAAATTCTTCGCTACCGATTGTTTCTAGCAACAGATCCAAAATCCTCCCTCAAACTTGGACCTTATTCTTCAATAAATTTTCTAGAATAATAGAACAAGAATGACAGAAAAAGTGAATATGAAATTTCTCCAGAATCAGCAAGAAAAGAATGCAACCACATACAAAGAAAATCCCTAAATAAAACAATCACTCAAAAGTCTCTTCCATTTCCTCTTCCTGTGAATACCAGAGGTCACGTCACAAGAAATAAAATGAAAAATAATTGTTATCCCAAATATTCATTTGTTGCCTTTTGCATTTCATTTTCTTTTTATCATGCATTTGATTAAAATTAAATAGATTTAAATCCACGAAATTGAACTTTTATTTGTTTATTTATTTATCATCTCCACCATACTTTATTGAATAATTACTTCCACATTAAAATAATTAAAATCAACCATTTGCAAGATTTAAAATAAATTTAATATTTTTACAACTACTACTAACATTTATCTATTTCTTTATTTATTTATTATTTATTATTTTTATTTTATTTTATTAATTGTCTAATTATTTAAATCACAACATAAAACCATACACCACATTAGATAAGTCATAAAATCACAATCACATGTAACAAAATAGCTATGCACACACAAAACCAAAAGGAATTCGAGCCGGTTGACAACTTGGAGCGAGTTGCTGTGTCACCTTGTTCAACTTCCTGCCATTGGGTTGGTTCAATGCTCGCCCAGACCTATTGAAATAGGTGGAATCGAGTCTTATTCCTGCAAAGCCTGCATCCAACAAGGTGATACACAACATATATACATATAATCAATTACAAAGCATCGTGAGAAGGATTTGCAATGTAGCAGGGTGCTTGCGAATGAGTGATGCTACCTGTCCCCTCACCAAATCATATCATCATCTATTGCATTATAAAATTACATTAATTTGCATCAACATCATCAATTACTATTCTCTAGTCTACTGCATTCCAAATAACTCCATCAAAACAATCGTAATAAAAATATCATTATAATATCCATGACATCATAAGAGCAATATAATCAGTAACAGTCTAAGCTACCACAACATAATATCAACAGTATCATCAAAACCACAATGTGCCAAACAAAACCACAGAGAATGTCAAGAACAAGCAGTAACATGAGGGGTATTACATCCTCCCCCCTAGAATTCGGCTTACTCCTGGAAGCCAGTAAAAAGATAAGGATAAGAATCCCTGATACGAGAGGCATCCTCCCATGTAGCTGAAGCCTCATCATTCGGGTCCCACTGAACCCGCACCTGATCAATCTCTCTGCCTCGGTAAGTCTCCAATCTTTGAAACCTGCGACCATGGGCTCAAGTGCCGACTGCCGGAGTCCTTGGCGAAGAGCATTCCAATCTAGAACACGAGTAACATCAGGAAAATATGGTCTAAGAACAGAAACATGAAATACATCGTGGATCCGCGACAAACTGGATGGCAAAGCTAAATGGTAAGCAACAGGTCCAATCCACTCCAACACCTCAAAGGGTCCAACAAAGTGAGGCACAAGCTGCGAACCCTTTCCATAATGAACAGGGCTCTTCCGCGGGTGCACTCAAAGAAACACCTGATCACCAACTGCAAACTACCAATCAACTCTATGAGCGTTTGCATACTTCTTCTGCCTATCCTGGGCAGCTACAAGATGCTCCCAAATGCGAGACACCTGCTACTCCATATCTCTAAGCATTTCGGGCTCAAGAAGCACCTTGTCCTCCAACCGATCCCAACTCAAAGGAGTATGACAAGGACGACCATACAAAGCCTGAAAAGGAGCCATACCAATAGAACTATGGTATCCATTGTTATATGCAAACTCAACCAAGTATAGATAGTCCTCCCAATGTGATTTTTGATCCATGAAATACATACGAAGCATATCCTCTAACACCTGGTTAACTCTCTTAGTTTGACCATCAGTCTCAGGATGGTAGGTAGAACTGAAATTCAACTTAGTTCCCAAAGACTGCTACAAAGATGTTCACAACGCAGACGTGAATACCAGATCTCTATCGGAAATGATCCTACGTGGTCCCATTGCAATCACTATGTCATTCCATGAGACACCTTGCTTGTAAGGGATGTGGGTATCACGGTCGAACGGAAAAATGAGCTGTGAATTCGATGCGTCGTGATATGGCGTCATGTCGTCCCTACAAGATGACGCCAGAGCAATAGCTAATGAATCCATGGAAATAACATCCCATTTCCATTCTGGAACAAGGTGAGGCTATAGCAACCCTGCTGGATGATGATGTTCAGCCTTTACTCTCTGGCATTCAAGACATCGAGCCACAAAATCAGCAATATCCCGCTTCATTCTTGACCAAAAATAAAAGCGACAGCGAATGCATACATTTTCTTAACTCTGGGATGTGTTGCGTACCAAGGTGCCAATGACCTTCTATCAAAATCAAGGTATGAAGACCCTCTGAAGAAGGTACATACAACCGTCTAGAGAAACGCAAAGCACCATCCGAATCCAATGAATAACCAGCAAATTTCCCCTCCAAAGCTCTACCTAATTCTACCTCAGCTTTCGCCTCTGAACACCAACTATCTAAAGGAAGGGCTGCGAGAATCTGACTCTTCAAATCCACCTCAAGAGACATTGCAGAAACCTCATGCCTACGCCGACTTAGAGCGTCAGCCACCACATTCTCCTTACCCTGAATATACTTAACCTCAAAATCGTACTCACACAAAAATTCCATCCACCTTCTCTACCTTGCATTCAAATTAGGCTGCGTGAAGATGTATTGCAAACTCCGATGATCTGTATGCAACTCAAACCGGTGCCCTAACAAAAAGTGCCTCCATCTCACAAGAGCATGAACAACTGCGGCCAATTCAAGGTCATGCGTGGGATAATTGAGTTCATGATCTTTTAATTTTTGAGATTCATAGGCAATCACTCTCCCATCTTGCATCAACACAACTCCTAGACCCTCCAAAGAGGCATCAGTACAAACCACGAAATCACCTGAAGGATCCGACACTGCCAAAATTGGAGCACTAGTCAGTTTCTCCTTAAGGGTTTGGAAAGCTAACTGACACTGCTCTGACCAAAGAAATTTCTTTCCTTTCCTCTAAAGTGATGTGATAGGATGCACAATCCTCGAAAAGCCCTGTACGAACCGCCGATAGTACCCAGCTAGTCCCATGAAACTGTGAATTTCTGAGACATTAGTGGGCACGGGCCAATCCATGATAGCCTGGATTTTAGCAGGATCAACAGAAATTCCCTCACCGGAAATCACATGGCCTAAATACTGAACTTCAGTCTTATAAAAGTCACACTTTTCCAGATTGGCACACAACTGGTTATCCCTTAAGCACTGCAAAACCTGCTTTAGGTGCACCTCATGTTCCTCCATAGACTTAGAATAAATCAAAATATCATCCAGAAACACGAGGATGAACCTATCCAAGTAAGTTCAAAACACCCCATTCATTAGACTCATAAAGACTGAAGGTGCATTCGTTAACCCAAATGACATCACTGTGAACTCGTAGTGTCCGTACCGAGTACAAAATGCAGTTTTATGAATGTCGGCCTCTGCTATCCGCAACTGATGGTACCCTGATTTAAGGTCGATCTTGGAAAATACCTTTGCCCCTTTTATTTGATCAAAGAGGTCATCAATCCTGGGAAGGGGATAACGATTCTTTACTGTTACCTTGTTCAATTGTCGGTAATCGATACAAAGACGGAGAGAACCATCCTTCTTTTTGACAAAGATCACTGGTGCTCCCCAAGGAGAAACACTAGGGCAGATAAACCCCTTAGCTAACAATTCCTCCAACTGCAGACGAAGTTCTTGGAGCTCCTGTGTGGTCATCCTGTATGGAGCCCGAGAGATAGCCTCAGCTCCCGGCACTAGATCTATCCTGAAATCCACCTCTCGCTTAGGAGGCATACCAGGGATCTCACTAGGAAAAACATCAAAAAAATTTGCAAGGAGAGGGTAATCATTTAATGACACCTCACGGCTAACCTCCGACTCAAGGTCACTAACCGATACTGCAAAGAGCTGACAACCCTAACGAAAACACCTTTTTAACTGCATAGCGGAGATCATTCTCAAAGAAACAGGCCTTTGAACACCCACACTTTTCCACCTCTTTACCAAAATCATCCACACACCGCACTGCTTTACGGTGACAATCTATCAAAGCACGATGTGAGCTTAGCCAATCCATGCCCAAGACTACATCATATGAACCAAGTGGAAGAATTCTGAGGTCCACCTTAGTCTACATTGCCCCTAACTCTAACCTACAACCCTGCACAAGCTTCTCGACCACAACCTTAGATCCTGAAGCTAACTCAACCTGCCACTTTTCGCTTTGCTTTATTGCCCCCAGTTTACATCGCTCAACAACTAAAGGAGATATAAAAGAATAAGATGCACCAGAATCAAAGAGTACTGAAATGTTAGACTTATGCAATAAACCTGTAGTCTCAACGACGGTGTTCTGATGATCCGCCTGACGATTATCCACTATTGCGAAGACTCGGTGAGATCTCCCTGCATCACCCACTGTTGGCTCGGACATAGCTGGTTTCTGACTAAACTCTGAAGCGCTCCTCTGAGGACACATCCTAGCAATATGCCCCTGCTGCCCACACGAGAAACATCCAGAACCTCGACCAAAACCTCTTCCCCCTGATGGAGCATTCGATTGCTGGAAGCTCCCACCACTAGGTGGAGACTAAAAACTCAATGCAGGCTGCTCCTGACGTGCACGGTTTCGGTTCCGATCCCTGCGAAACTGAAAGTGGCCACCATGCTGAGAAGTAGTATTCTTGTGCTTCGGTTGAGATTGTTACTGCTGACCCCCTTTTGAAGGCACAAAATGGATCTTAGAAGGCCCTGCTACTTGTGTCTGACCCCCTTGAGAACCAGCTCTAGGAGTGGGCACACTACCAATATGCACTCCTACATGACCACCCAATGCCATAGCCAAGTTTTCTTCCACCAAGCGAGCCTTTTCGACAGCAACTTCCATTGTCTTCGGTTCAAAGACTCATACCCCACCACTGATGCGAGTGTTCAAACCTCAAACAAAATGTTGTACCAACATCCCTTCATCATGACTAATCCCTGCATACTGTTTCAGTTCATAGAAGTGTCGTTCATACTGTTCTACTGACATTGCCATTTTCTTAAGATCATGGAATTCATCTACCCTACGCTGCCTCCAATGATCTGAGAAGAAGCAAGCCCTGAACCTTTCCAAGAAAAACTCCCAAGTGACCATACTGATATCCATATGCAACTTCTGTTCCTCAAGCTGCCACCAAGTGGACGTGAAACCCCACAAATGCATAACAACACATCGAGCCTTGGTATTACTACCGTAGGGGTGCATTGTGAAGCATTGGCCCAAATCAATTAACCATGTCTCGGCTTCCAACCCTCCTCCAGAGCCAT